>VZRH01001693.1:1249412-1283404 GCA_013397555.1 Urocynchramus pylzowi | reverse complement strand
TTTTTTTTTTTGAAAACATCTTTTGCCAGTCTGATGTTAGTTAGTGTTCTTTGAAGCTGAAAGACGTGGACAGAGCAACACTATCAGTTACCTCCACCAGTACTACCTTGGTGCTACCCATCTACACTGGAAGGAGTTATATTTTCTTACTGTTTCCAATTTATGGCAAGAGCACCAATAAACTGTTGTTTTTATTTTTTAAGTTGAGCATCTCTCGACGCAGAGGACCACGTTCCAAATGACTTCTGGTAAAAACTTTTCAGATAAAGCCTGAAGAGCACACTTTAGTATGGGCAGTATGA
Source organism: Urocynchramus pylzowi (assembly GCA_013397555.1). Lineage (NCBI taxonomy): Eukaryota > Metazoa > Chordata > Aves > Passeriformes > Fringillidae > Urocynchramus > Urocynchramus pylzowi. The sequence continues at coordinate 1,283,102 of VZRH01001693.1, read as the reverse complement.
GAGAGTAAGTACAGGCAGACTGCCATGAGATGGAAGCTGCAGAATGCAGTGACAGTCTCCTCATGAGTTGTCTCATAGAGGCTGAGATAAACCCCCTCCTCACAGACATTACTGCACTCCTTACTACACTCAGAGCAGCCCTTCCTCATTTAAAGGATTGCCTCCATTCTGCTCCTGTTTCCTTCAAGCAGGTGTCTCCTTTCATCTCCTTTGTGTCAATCTCCTGTTCCTTACATTCCCCCAGTGCATTGGGAGAAGAGTGGCAAGGCAGAATACAAGAGATACAGCCCAGGAGATTCAGTCTCTTTTTTATTCCTGTTCCAAGGAAATTTCACCCAAGAACTCGTGGCTGGAATACAAAGGTATAGTATAAAGCCAAGTGGCAAATAGAGTGAAAGGGAAGGAGAGGTGCTACATGGCTGGGGGGAGATGTGGGAGATGGGAGGCTTTGCAGGACACTGACAGAAATTCAGGAGGCCTCACAACAGAGATGAAATTTCAGGAGTTTTTTCCTTGAACCCCAGTCTCAAATTGATTGAACCCTTCCTCCACATTTAGGAAATCATTATGTGTTGGATGATTTTAAGAATGAAGACATTTAATTGAATGGCCTGAGGGGGTAAGCATTAGTGCTTTTTGCTTGCATAAAGTTTTTCTGCCTGTTTTGTAAACAAGATAGAAGTTTATCATTGTTACTGACAAATTGCCATATTTTGGTATAAATGTATTTACATTTTCCCAAAAAAAAAAAAGGATTAATGGTGTATTTTTTGGTCAAATGAAAAAATAGGAAGTTTGGGGGTTTTTTTGTGGTTTTTTTTTGGGTGGGGGGGATGTTTAATATTGTTTTTTCTAATTATACTGCTGCTTTTAATGTCATTCTGTCTTATATTTATATGAAAATGAATGTCATGTAAGCACTGAAAGTAGTGTATTGCTCTTACAAATGTTAGTTTGTTGCAGGTGTACTGACAGTATCTTAAAAACTTGTCAGTTTTCAATGATTGCCAGAACAGGCAAATCTTGAAGTTCTGGGCCAGGCCATATTTCAGAGACAGAATGCAACATCTCAGGCTGTCTTGAAAGGGAGATCATTATCAGCTACAGCTCCTGCTCCCTTCATGGGCACCAGGGGACCTGCACTTCATCTGCAGGTGGGAAGTACTTGAGTACAGTTGAGATGTAGCTTTTTATCCCACAGACAGATTAAAAGATTTTTCTTCCAAGGTAAAATGCATTATTTTGGCAGAAAAGTTTTCTGTTTTACAGAACTTGCTTTTAGGCAGTTGTTGAAGACATGGGATGTCAAAACAGCAGAATATTGATGAGTTTGCACTGTCAGAGACAAAGGCACTAGAATTTCATATGAGCTTATGATTCTTCAAAGGTAAATGATCTTGCCTTCCTTATGGAAGGCAAGATCATTTACCTTCCTTTTGGGTAGGATCTTGCCTTCCTTATGGGTACCACATTTTACTTTGTGCATCCATAGTGCTTCACAAGGATGGGTGGCAGCCAGGGCAGTTCTTCATGAAAGATTTTGACAGTTTTCTCTGTTCAGCTTTACATCTGAAGTTTAAATAAATTTTCCTTCAAGTATCAGATCTATATGGTGTGCCCATTTTTAAATTTATTTTCCAAGTGAAACAGTTTTGCGAAATTTATGTGGATAGTAGTCCTATTTGTAATGTATAATCTGCTTGAATTGCCATGAAAACTATTCTTCCATAAATGATGAGCTAGGCAGAGAGAAAAGCATGCACCCTATTGTTTTGGAAAAATAGCTAATTTCAGCTGTTTGCTATCTAGTGGTTTGAATTGCATCATTGTTTTTCTTTACAGTGCTTTGAAAAATCAACCCTAGCAATGCTCCTGTGGAGAGAAGTAGAATAAAATTATATGGACCAAAGCCTCTGAATTTTCAGTCTACTGTAGCATATTATGAAGTAATGTTCACAGGTAGATGCTAGTTTGTGTTTTCTTTGATGCAAATTTTGAAAGCCATCAATTGAATGTGCACATTATGCTGTCTTTTTATTTGATTCTATCATATCATTTAAATGTTCAATATAAACACTTGCTTGAAAAAATAAGCCTAAAACAAAGTTAAACATTCAAAAGAAATTATCAAAACAGTTAGGATTAGTGAAAACTAATTTCTTCACATTATGCCCATACCGACCAATTTACTAAATTATTTAAGAATTCGGGACAGATCCAAGCAACAATCTGACTAGTCATACAGCAATGAAATTTAGACACACGGTCACGTTGGTATTCCTAGAATGAGTTGTCCAAAATGCTCTCTACTAATGAACTAGTTATAGCTAGAAATAAAGGAATGTGCAAGAAAACAGGGAAAAACACTTGCAGAATCTAACAAGCAGAAGATTTGGAAGAATCTTTGAAAAGAAGCCACAGATTTTGTCAATTTGGTAAGGTGAAGAGAGGACAAGAGGAAATAACTCTCTAGGTTATTTTTAATAGACACTTGTAGAAGATTTTTTTACCTCGACTGATCTTATACTCCATGTGCAGAAGGACTACAGCATTTGATGTACAATGGTATTCATTTAAAGAGCACTTGTCAGAGCTTGTGAGGACTTGGTATTTAGCTGATAGTAAATTGGTTTAATGGTCAGAGATGGAGCTCACAATCAGTTTACACCAGGCAGTAAGTTCTTAACTGGGTTGTTCTAAAGAGTCCCATATGGCTGTGGGCTGAGGGGTCAGGGCAGCTCTCTGGGTAGTCATAAAGTCTCCTGAGAGAATTTTGGTGACTATTTTATTCCTTAAGCATGTAGAAGTTTCCTTGAGAAGTTAAGAATGGACAAAATCCTTGGCATCATGTAAGTGAGGCAACTGAAATTTGCAGGAAGCCTGTATCATCAGAATGATTTTTTTTTTCTTTTTTTTTTCTTTTTTTTTTTTTTGAAACATGATGGTATAAGAATATAAGAACAAGGTAAAAGAGAAATATGATACAAAACAGAACAGTGAAGTTAACATGCACAAAATCTTGTTAACTCCCCCTTCTAGAGAATTTACAGAATAAGAAGCAGTTAAACAGAGCCTCCCAAGTGGGTATGGGAAAAAAAAAAGGAAAAAACCCCAAAATGTTAGGTGACTGGCTACAATAAAGCATGATGTTCTACAATATTGTGAATAAATGATATGATCTGTAGATGTGGGATTATGGAGTCTGTGAAGCCCTGAGTGAGATAAATGGGGGAGTTCATTGCTCTCAGAGATATAATTTCAAATATTCTTCATCTCAGGAAGACATTTGGTTACACTCTGCTACCTTCCATTGGTTACAGGCACTGCTCATGCTTTCAAGGTTATAGCAAGGAAGGTTGGAAATAAATCTGTGTTTTATTTTTGGTTTTAATGAATACTGAGGTGCTAGAGTCCCTGTTGGCTGTGAGAAGTACTTTCTATGCAAAAAATGTAACCATGGAATAAAGTGGCCCATGGATTAATTTATTGCCCCACACATTTCTTTGTCTCCATATTCTCCATTTGCAAACCACTACAAGCTGAAAGATGACTTTTGAGGGATTTTCAGCAAGGTCTCACTACCGTTAACAAGTAGCAACAACTAAGTAAAATAATGCAAAGTACATGCAAAATTACCTGAAGTGATAAGCTTGGCTGTTTGATTCTGAGTGTGCAGATTTTTATTGCTTCAAATGATGCCATTCTCCTAGAGGTTATTAGGTTCACCCCTTCTACATTCTAAGGTGATGCAAATGGAAAGAATCAGCCTGCATGTCATCACCACACAGTGTGCTTTCATCTACATGGGCTGGGGAGCAGCTGCAGTACAGGATCCCTCCTCTTCCTCTTAAGTATCAGCAGACCAACATAACACTATTAATCACTAACTTCAAAAGCAAAGATTTCTCTATTACTGGACACTTGTGAAGGACACCTATAAATCAAAGAACATATGAAGGAAAAAGAGAGATAAGAGTAATACAAATAAGATGAAACTCAAAATAATTAAAATATCTGAAGTGAGATAACTTATAGAGGGTGTAGCTAAGTTTTTCTCATCTTGCTTTTGATAATTGTATGGTTTTGATCATACAAAGGTATTCTTGAAACTGTTTCTGTGATGGTACTGATAAATAACAAAGAAACCAAACAGCTTAGAGGTTCTGGATTCTAAAATATGTACATTTTTTCCTTACTCATCAAGACAATTGAAAATAAATAGACTAAATTATTTATTGATTTTAAATAAAAGAAAACAAAATGTTCTTTACGTTTACAGCAATATTACAGATCTGAAGGATATGTAAAGTGCATATATATACATTTAAACATATTCTTGATGTTGTTCAGAGATTGCATATTTTTACTAGTTTGTCCGGCTTCAAATTGCAGGAGAATGCAATGGGTTCCATTCTAAGTTATACTATTATAAATTGAGAATATCATTCTGAGGGAAAAAAGCCCTAGAATAGAAGCTTTTATGTAAAAATACAGAATACCATCACAGATCAAACAAACAGTTATATATACTTCCTAGTTAAAATTGATGGCATTATTTCAGATTACATGAATATCAGACGCATAAGACTGGCATATTTAAGATCTATAAATATCTATATCATGTAAGATCATACAATGGTAATTTTATATTATGTCTGTAAATTCCAAACCCATATGCTTTTATAGGATTTTTTCAGGGGACAAAATGGCTCCCATCAATGTAGTGTATATTATTCTTGCTTATTCCTAGAGTTGTTAGGTACACTACCATTACAAAAATCTTCTTTCCTTATTGAAAAGAAAAAAAAAATTAAGAAGAGAAAAATTATTTTGAAAAGAAAACTGTATGTTAGTTTAGAAAAGAACAAATGTGAGATGAAATGAAGATCTCAAAAGACCTCAGTCAGAAATTAATGCCATAAACATTTCTTTTTGCTCCTATATTAAGTTTTATTACTGTCTTTAGAATGGTTTTCAAAATCTTATGAAAGTTGGTTTTGTCTAAAGCTGAACACAGTTGGAGTCCTTTCCAGCAATTTCTTTTAAAGAAGAGAACCTATCAAACAGTTGCAGTTCAGTTTTTGAATACAGATTCTCATTTTCTAAGTGTACTGCTGCTTTAATGTCACTTACAATTTTTAAGGGATGAGCTTAAACATCTACCTAAGTCAATCAGAGTAATTCTGGACAAACTAATGAAATTTCTAATACAAGAAGCAAGACTAGAAGGACATTTTTGTATCTTCTGCTTAGCTAGAGCAAAAATTGGAAGAAATTCCTTCCATTTACAATAAAATATGTCTGTTTTGATTTAGAAATTGATAGTCTGTGTAAAATTAGGCCATACATTGATTTTATGATGTTTCACTTAGACTGAAATGTGTTATCAAAAATGTGTAGTCAGGCAGTCTCCTGAATATTCTACCAGATGCATTTATCTCTATTTTTTTGCCAGTCGATGACAGGTGTGTGGTACAAACCAATTATATCTTACTTTCCTCACACACTAAAGTGTTATTATTTCGCAGCTTTTGAGCTTGTCAGTGCAAGTTGATTACTTCTAATTTTCCTTTTATAGGACAGACTCTAGAGTAGTTTCTTTTTAAAGAACAGAAGTACTAAACTAATTCTATGGTGTTGTCAGAGACCAGAAAAGGTGATCTGTTTTGAGACAACTCGGGCTTGTAATGTGTGGTAGGGTGTGGGTCAGGCCTTGCTCTGGGGAGGTTGTGTCCTGCCCCCCATTAAGCCCAGCTCCACAGCCTGTCAGTCATGGCACACTGTAGGCAGCCCCCCAGTGTCACCCAAACTGGTTCCTAAAAGGCCGAGAGAACAAAAATCCCACCTGGGAGGGAGGCCCAGGATGGACCAAAAAGGTTTGAGAAGGTTCACCATGAGCCAAGCACATCATCCTTTAACCCTGTCTTGACCTTGGAGTTTTACGTTGCTGGAACCCAGATATTTTTCTCTTTCCTCTCTTTCTATTTTTTTTCCTTTCTTCGTCTTCTAATTCTCTTCTCATGGAACATAACATCAAATGGATTCTATTCTCTATGTTTGGTGGGCCAAATCTAGGCTGTGATAAGTGATGTTATGTTGTATTTACTCTTTTCCTAATGCTCTTTAATTTTCTACTGTTTGACAGTAAACTTTTGTGTGGTTTATACCTCTTGAGTGGTTGGGATCTTCCTCTTTCTGTCTACTTAGAGCAAAAGAATCTTGATTTAGCCCTAGGTGTGAGTGACCAGAGAGTAATAGCTGTACAACTCCATCCTTCATGTTTCCTTTACAAGGCTACACCATTTTAAAGAGTTCTTTCCTTGGAGAACTATAAATTGCAGTGGACCTCACTGGATGACCACAGCGCCAAGTGGCTCTGGTAACATGATTGTCACTCAGCATACTTCAAAGAACACATGCTAACACACAATTTTGTATAAAAATGTGAAGCACTCCTAAACTGGAAGACATACTAGCAGAGTTCTTCCAGCCATTATGTGTATTTTATAACTCATAATAAGTTAGAGAACAAAAATTGCAAATCTGAATATATGGTGAGCTATTAGATGTTCTAAAAACAGCAGTAAATAGGGGGTTAAAGCCACAATGGACACATGGTTTTAAAAGAATGTTTAACAGATCTGTTGCTTTTTGCTGCAGAATGAAAATTTAATCCTGTAATTCCATGATAAGAGGATCTGTCAGCTCATTACATGGAACAATTTATTGTGGTTTGTTCTGTCAAAAGCAAAAAAGATAAACACAAGAAACACATGTTGGTTCTTCTTTAAATTTAAATGATAATTCTCTAAAGCATTGTATACTCTAGAGTTGCAAGCAGATGTGTGTTTCACACATCTGAGAGTCATGGTGTACAACTGAGGCTCCTAACAAACATGAGAGTTGTTTAAGAGTTAATTGAAGAAGCTGGAGACTGAGACCAATGCAACAGGACTCTGATTCTTTATGTGGAAAAGATGTTCAAAAATTTGATTTCCTTCTTAAGGCAGGCAATGCTTTTCTGCTTCTGAAAAGTCTGATGATGTAGATAAAAATATGTCAACTATACTTTCAGAAATAAAGGAAAATACAGACTGGTCTTATACTTGTCATTACTAGAATTTTTTTAACAGCTTTTTTGTAGTATTTAAATTTTGAGATCTCCAATGGAAAATTTCTTTGTTTCTTCAATTTCTGTCCCATCATCTTGACTAATATAACTTTTTTTCTTCATGGTAAGGTATCTGAAAGAACATTTTAAGAAATCATTTTGTGACATAGTTTCCAATACCAAATTCTCTAAGTCTGAAAGCTGAACAAAAAGTGGGTCTTCAGTTTTGATTTATGCTGAAAACCACAAACCATGATGCCTCGAGCCACACTGCCTTAGAGAAAAGGTCAGTAAATAATACATTTCTATGTATCCTGAAACTGATAATACAAGAGGGTAGAAGAAACTGATAGGAAGTTAAAAATTTGAAAAAAATTTATTTATCAGCATGTAGTTGTGAGGGTATGAACTAAAATCTGATACACACATAGAAAATAAAAAGAACTAGAATTTTAGAAGGATTTAGGTTTTCGCTTTTTTTTTTTTTAATTCTGATGCATGTATAAAATAAGAGAGACAAAGACTATATTTCTTGAAAAAATTTGTAGTGGCTAACTCAGTAAAAAGCAAGTAAGAACCAGGAGAAAAAACTTCTATTCAATTCATAATTCCTAAATTTTCTTCTTGTGTTGACAGCAGAATTTCTATATCAAAATTTCATGTAAGGACTTTTAAATTTTGCTACCTTGAAATTTAGTAAAACCGTACAAAAATGAAAATTAAAATGAACAGGTAGATAAAACAGCTTTACAGCAAGAAAGCAGTAGGTTAAAGTGGCAGAGGTCTGCCACTTTAAGAAAATTAAAGGCATCTTAGTATTCACCTGGACTGGGCTTCTCATCAAGGTTAGAGGCTATTTAATGAGGAACAGAATGCTTGTTTATTCTTAGTTATACATAGTTTTCAACAAACCATTCTTTTTTCTTACATTATTTTAGATGACACATGAAACTGAAAGGAGATACTATGACCAACATTTATTACTGTCACAGCCTTCTGTGAATTTTGATTCACCCTCAGTGTACATGCTTTGAGATCTCAAAGAGATCAGTTTTAGAGAGAGAGGGACACAGTGTCTGTAGTCCTTCCTTGTATAGTGTGATATAATGTGATCAAAAATTGGATTAGAGCCAAGGTATAGAAAATGGCATTTTAAGGAAAGAAACAGGAAATCCTCCAGTCATTACTTTACTGTCACACCCTAAAGAAGGAAAGATATTCAGTTGTTACATTGACTAGTTGCTGCATTATCTCTGCAACACTCAAGGAAGTTCAATGACAAATGACAGGAAAATCAATATAGTGTTCTACAATTGCTTTTTTTGTAGAGAAAGGAAGTCTTATTTGTTTTTCTAAAACAGTCTGAAAGCCGTGTTAAAAATAAATAATCTTGACATTTTTAATAATTTTTAAACTATCCTGGTTGCATAGGTCCTGTGTAGTAACCTCTGATGCCTTGAATTGGTTCCTTTTCCCTATGGAATCCACACCTCACTCATTACATAGAATAAACTCAATTCCTTGGATGAAACAAGGTTGTGCAGGACAGGAGCATAGCATCTTTTGTAACATAAGATGGCAGGAAGTAGAGTGGGAAAAAAGTCTGGAAAGACAGAAAACTCTTCTGGCAGAGAAGAGTGATTTGCTGATTTGGACACTCTAATGCCCCGTGTCAAATCACTTCTGTCCCTGTTTTATGAAATCTCCTTGTAATCTGGGCAAGTCTAGTGGGTTTTTTTGCCTGGGTACTCATCAAATGTATATTCTTTCATCACATTGCAAAATTTTTAGTATTTTAAGAATAAATATTTTGAAGACTCTATCCTCTGACCTATTAGAACATAAGCATCTTAAATTGAATAATGCTAGTTACAGTAATGACTCTATGCTTCAGTGATTATAACACCACCACTTCACACCAAAAGTGACAGACAAAATCAATACTGATCATTCAGAAAATACATAGTAGCAAATATCAAAATCTTACAAAAAGTTAATAATCCTGTTCTAACAGCAGGTTATAATAAGGATGGCTTTAAATATGAAATAAAATTTAAGCACTTGCATATTCTGTGCAAAGTCTGTAAGCATCACTCATTTGTTACTAAGGTAGTTTTATAAGAAAAATTATCTATATGATGCTATATATGGTATAATAATAACAAAATAATATATATAACATGTAATAAATATTTAATTAAAACTGAAACATAAAAATTTGTAGCAAATAAGTGGAATTTATATAGCACAGGGAGACTTAGTTTAAGTAGTTTAACGTCAGTACGAAAGTTGAAGTGTTCCTAGCAGGTATAAACCAAAATGTCAGTGAAGTCACAGGGGAAAAAGCAATTATATTGATCTTCTACAACAACAACAACACATAATTAGGACAGCACTCTGCAGTACTGTCTTTCTTTAACTACCTTGGCATCTGTAATTTAAGTCTTTGTCTTATCACAAGTGTAATTTGTGAATTAACATGGTGCATGTTTTATTCTGATAACTGAATCCATTTTACAGATTATAGTTGTTTGAAGACAAAAGAAGCAGTTTGGCTGGATTGAGTCTCAGAAAGTTTAAGCCAAGACTTATTCATAATGTTTCCACTATTTGTATAACAAAAGCACAAAAGGTTTGTCTATTTCTGCTGAAATAAAGGAAATAGTGATTGCTGAGCCTCCATATCTCATTGCAGTACTACATTTGTGGTTGGTTTCATCCTGAAATTCAGAAGAAATAATGTGGTTTTGCTAGTATGAAGGGGGAAAAGGAAGTAGGCCAGGACAGTGTAGTCAGAATGAAGTTTGCCTTATTTATGGAGAAATTATTTTGACTTCACAGTAGGATCTTACATGAATAAGGCAAGATTGAGTCCAGAGTTGAAACAAATAAGGGTTTCCAATCAATTAGAATTGGAGAGATTAATGCATTATAGGGCTGATAGAAGACTCCCAAAATGTCCTGTGATCACCAGTGTTACATCACTCAGTGTGAAACTCTCTGCCCTAGGAAAGGTGCCTGGGCAAATATAAACCTAAATGAATTAAAACCAGATAGATTTGGTGCTCCAAGGATATCTCCCACACCACATCTTTGGAGCTTCCCCCACCACCCAATGGATCTGGCCTGTGACCACCACCTCAACCAAGACTGCACAAGTCTCCTTGCCAGGCCTGTAGGTGGTGAGAGCTTCGTATTCTTGTTCTTTCCCTTTCCTTCTTTTCCCTTGTGCATGTCCTTGTGTTATGTTTTGCTTTCATGTTGTTTTTACTATAGATAAAAATAACCAAAATGTCTACATACTTGTTTTCCTTTCAACCAAGTTGTTCTATAATAAACCCTAGTAACAGGAACCTGTGTTACCCTCACCTTCTGTGGGGTAGTTGTAACAACTTGACTGTTTTAATTCTGAGTACTTATTTAAAGAACATATATTTGAAGTGATGTTTTGTGAAGAATTAGCAAATGAATGTCTGTGTTGTGAAAGAGGCCAAAACAATTTATAAAACTTACACAAATGACCCTTCATTCTAGAAACCCAAAATCTGGTGCATGTTGAAATTCCTCACAGGTCTATGATGTTAGGTTTTGTATAGAATATTGCATTCAGAAAGTGAGAGAGGGGTTAAGGGTTACTTGAGAAGGGACAAATATAGGAGCAATGATCAGTAGGATCACTTTCTTTCTTGTCTAATTTGATTATTTCCTAAATAAACATACAAGAGAACCCAAGGAAAGGGAAATCTACCTAATTGTTTACTTGTGTTTTCTTGTGACACTTCCAGGGCAGTCTGGCTTTGTTCAAAGCCAAGTGATTTTATTTTTCATAAATAGCATTTTCTCGTGGGCATAAAATATATTTGGTCTTAAAAGCCAAAGCTAAATGCCAAACAAATGTGTCACATACACATCAAGGGTTTTTTATTATTTTTAAATATGCCAGTTCCAAGTTCAAATGTGTCTTTCATATCACAGTCCTTTGGCTCTGGAGAATACCTCTGAACAGCTTTGATTACTGTTAAGACTCTGGTAGAATAAAAGCACTAGGCTGCTTTCAGTAAAGTCATATCCTGCATATTTTTACACTATCACTTTTTATGAATGTTTAAGACCATTTTCAGAAACCTAAAAAAGGCTGGGTTTCTACATGGAAAGCACTTTTCTGTCTGCTTACCATCTTTTTCAAAGGCATTCCCAGGAGAAGGCTGAATCTTTGCAGTTACAGTATGCAATTGCTAGTTCTTTAACTGTCATTAAAGAGAGAGCTTCTTTCTCCAGTACCTTCAATCTTTCTTTTTCCCAAATTGAGTATGGCATTGTATACCATCCATTTTTTTTCTTTGATATACAGAGAGGAAAAAAAAGTCCTGTAGCACTGGTGATGGTTTCTGTTCCAGGGCACTCAGCAGAAGTGCACTGGGCAGGGACTGTGTCACAGCACGTGCCACAGCCAAGATGGCCACGATACACAGAGTATTGCCATGGAATTCCAGAAGGATTTCAGCATCCACTCATACAGAGTAACACCATTCCTCACCAGAAGGCTTCAAGTATCTACTCCCCTTGTTCTTTAGCCCAAACTTTTATAGTCTTGTGCTCCTGCATTGTACCTCTGAGTCCCTTTGGTGATTGGTCAGTGCACCTCATCACTCCAAGTCTCCTTGCTTTCAATGCTGCTCACCTGCTTTTCACAGCTGTGGCCCATCGGGGATGGGGCTCAGCTGCAGCCCCACTCCCAATTACCACAAACTGTGTACCTACAGAACTGTTCCCTATTTATTTTGAGTTACTTTCTTAGTGTTTTTTAGGATAGTTTGTAAAGGTTTTCAATCAAAAGTTGAATAGAAAGAGAAGAAAGTGTATTAAAAATTCAGTTCGTCTAGGCTGATTGCTATAACATCGAAGAAAATGCAAAGGAAGAAAAAGTGTAATGTCAGAGGTCTGCTAGCTGATCTACAGCAGCTGCCATCCGTTCCAAGACTTTACTGAACATATGATTCCCTTTGGACCAGCCTGTCCTTACACACTCCCTGGAAAGGTCCCAATAGAGTGAAAATTTGTTTAAGGTTTAGCATTTCTTAATTAACTGGCTTGGTTGTTCATTTTGATTCACATTTTGTTTTTATCCACATTTTAATACACTTGACTGGCTATCCCAGAAAATGAAAACAGAACATTCGGATGATGCAACTATAAATACTCCTTTGGATCAGTTAAAACTGAAGAAGGAGGGTAATTTTCCTATGCTTATACACAGTAATTTTGCTGACACCTTTCACTCTGTGGGCCATTCACAGATGATATCTTGTGAACGATTCTTTTATTTTCTCACATACAGCCAACAGAGGTAGATACTGAACTGCTACATGTCAGTGTCTGCAAGATTAGGCAGCTCTAGGCACAGGAAAAGAAAGTCCTTGTCTAGAGTGCCATATGGCTGAGAGGCAAAGTGCCACACGGCTGCAGGGCTGCCCTGCCTGTGACTGCATGCAGGAGAGGAACCACTTCTCCTGGAAGTGATGCTGCAGCAGTGGGTACAAGAGATGGAACAAGCTGCTATCAGTTGGAATTAATTGCTGCTGCTCACTTTCTCCACTTACTTGCCTTCCCACTCCATCTTTGCTCCTCATCCCTTCTCTTGTAGTCTACTTCTAGCTTCTCATTTGGTGGAAAGAAAAAGTCTATTTGTTTATGCATCTCAATATCCTTGAGCTGTTTCTGTTCATGACTGCAAGTCTCATTGATTTAATTTTTAATTGTTTTTGAAGCATGCTTATTTACAGATCAAGCTTTGTTCAGGTTGAATGGCTGCAATGAAATTACTGTAGAATGAAAATAACTTCGAGCGACTTTCTAATTTCTTTACTAAGTAAGAAACTGCTATTGATTGCATGTAATACCATGCAATTTCCTTTTCAAGACCATAGCCCCTGTGCATCTTTTTCTTCTGCAGCTCTAGTAGATGAACTAAATTTCAGTGGTCAGTGAAATAGTACTTTTTTCACATTTTATATATATATATATATGTATTTTAAAATAGATATATAATATATAGTTACTTTTTATTTTGTTCAGAAAGTTCTCTGTCATCTAACCTCTCTGTGTCCAGGTGTTCTGTGCTCTGACATAATACTGGTAAAGAGGGCTAAGATCTCTTTTTAAATTGTAGTTTTAGCACTGCTGTTTCACTTATAAAGAAAATTAAGAAAAAAAAATCAACAAAAATTTTCAATAAAGAAAAAAATTTACTCTCAAAGAAATTTATTAAAAGTACATATTTTTTGATCTTAACAGAGAGTTTTATAGGATTACTGCTGACAGAAAATTATATGCATTATTTGAAAAACTGTTTTGGAACTTCACTTTTATTACGGAATTGTTTGCTCTGTCCAAGAAGAATATTCATGCACAGGTAAATAGATTTCACTGTCATTATAACCATCAAGGGTATCTTACAGTATAATAAAAAAAAAAACAGTTCCTTTTTATAGAATATATGACCAAGTTTCTCATAAAAATCAAAGGGAAATAAAAGGTTAAATGATTGACCAATGAGAAGAATTTTATAGAAGTAAAATAGTGCTTTATTGTGTTACACTGGACATGTTTGTACTTAGTAAAATATAAGTTTTCCCATTCACAGGAAATTTGCAAGATTTCAAAATGTTTTGCTCTCTGCATAAGAAATAATGACTACAATTTTGACTTTCCATAAATAAAGCTGAAATGAAAAAATGAAACTGTTTTTCTGGAATACTTAAAAGGCTTTATCCTGCCTCACAACAGAAAAAAGGTTTTTTTAAATAAATTTAAAAAATCCCGCATTATACATTCAGATTTGTGTAAAAGACATCAATAAACAATATTTTTCAATTTTTGTCTTTTAAATTTGAGTCAAGAATTTAATGGAAATTAAATTTTCTTCTGAGAAAATCTTATTAATAACAAAGCATTTCTACCACAGGGAGAAGCTGCTAACAGCAGGAACAGACACATAATGCGGGCAAGGATCTCTGTTGTGATTGTAATTAACCTGTCTTTTGGCAGATACAAGAAATCCTTGTACTTGTGTGCTTCTTTCTTAAGATAGCCCATTTCTCCTTGCTGTCTTTTTCTGCATGGCATGTTGTAGAGGATTGCTGTTGCAGATCTGAAGAGCCAGAGCAAGATGGACTGGAAAATGAGAAATACACTAATTTGATTCCTATTATTCTGCAGGGGAAAAGGAATGTTCCAGTACCCAAATAATTTATAGTTAATTTTCTAATACTGACATTTATTTTTAGTTCAAATAAAAATCACTTTTTTTTTTTTGTTTTGTTTTTTTTTTTTTTGTTTTACTCTTTTATTCTTGTTAAACACTTATCCATATAACAGTCTTGCTCACAGGGCAAACCTGAAAACAGTGTTTCTGTGATCAGCATAGTCTGTATTTTCCCAAATGCTCACACAATTATCATTATGGACTCCCAGATTTTTTTTTTTCAGTGATTCAGTATTCATGTCATCTAGACTTCTGCTTTTACTTTCTTTTAAAATATGAAATGCATTGAAGTCCAACAGTCTGAGTCTATGACTTGGTATCTTAAATCTTCTGAATCAGAAGATTTTTTCATCTGATGGCAAATTTTCTTCCAAGGCTCAATTTAAATACCTCCTCCGTGGCATAGGCATATTGATGCAGGATTGCTAGGTGGAAATTTCAAAGGAATACCACAATAAATCAGTGTCACATGTCAGAATTGTGGAATCATTGAGGCTGAAAAACAGACACAGAGTCCAACCATTAACCCATCACTGGCAAGTTCACCACTAAACCATGTCCATAAGCATGAATCTTTGAAATACCTCTAGGGATGGTAACAGAATTCCTTCTCTAGGAAGCCTATTCTGATGCTTGACAACGCTTTCCATGAAGGAATTTTTCCTATGATCCATTCTAAACCTCCCCTAGCACAACCTGAGCACAATTCTTGTCATGTTGTTTCTTACTTGGGAGAAGAAACAAACCCTCACTTGGCTACAATCTTCTTTCAGGTAGTTATGGACAGCTCCAATAAGAGCTAAACATCCCCAGCTCCCTCAGATACTTCTCATAATACTTGCTAAGGAATTTACTGCTCATTATCTTTGTTGCCCTTGTCTGGAAAAATTCCAATACCTCAATGTCTTTCTTGTTCTCACATTTGTAACTTCCAGTCCACTGACACCTCTGCAGTTAGCCATAACTGCTGGTGAGTGATGGAGACTGGCTTGGAGAGCAATTCTGCCAGCTTCCCCAGTGACCTTGAGTGGATCCTGTCTTGCTGCACAGATTTGTCTGTGTGGAAGTGGTGCAGTAGGTCTCTGACCATTTTCCTTGGATTATTGGGGTTTCATTCTGCTCCCCATTCATCCTCCAGCTCAGCGGGTTGGGTACCCTGTAAAAAAACTATTGACTATTAAATACTGAGACAAAGAAGTCGTGAAGTACCTCAGCCTTTTGCTTGTCTTTTGTCAATGTTTCTCCTCACATCCAACAAAGAATGGAAATTCTCCCTAGCCATCTTTTTGCTATTCATGTATTTATAGAAATATTTTTATTATCTTTTACAGCAATAGCCAGATTAAGATCTAGTTTGGCTTTGGCCCTTTTAATTTTCTTTAAGCACAACATCACATTACCCTATTAGTCCTCCTAAATCACTTATCAGCCCCTTTTTTTTTAAAAGTCCATTAACTCTCCCCGTTGTGTGAAATTCCAGACAAAAACTCTGTTCACCCAGGCCAATTGTCTTCTCTAATGGATCGTCTTTTGGCACATGGGGATGTCCTGCACCTTTAAAATTTACTTCTTTAAGCACATCAAGCCTTCCTGAACCCATTAGCCCTTCAGGGCTCCATATATGCTATAACATAGTCTCTTTGCTCCTTTTGAAAAGAATAAAGTACATCCAAAGCAATACTTTATTTTGTTTTATTATAATTTCTATAAAGTGCTTTTGTGTGAAATTATTTTCTGTTTGATAATACTATCATACAATCTATCTAGACATAAACATACATGCAAAACCTGGTACATTTCTAAAACTAGATTATGAGATCAGAATAAAAGTAAAATACTATTCTTTAGCACTGACATCAGCTTCATATTCCATAAAATAAATCAGAATCTGGCAACTTGTCTAAAACAGAAAAGTACAATTGAATACTAATGTCTGTTATTTTTCTCCTGAGAATATGTTTTCAGGCACCAAATATAGTTGCATTTGTGTATATGCACAGAGCTATATACACTTTCAAAGCTGGACAAGAATGTTATAAAGTAACTTAATTTTTCATTTCTTATGTCTAACAGAAGAATATTATGGTTTTGACTTTTCTGTCTTATCATGAAAGACATGATGGAATTATTGCAATTATAAAGGCAATTTGGTAAAGAAGAACATCTAAAAAAGCAGATGAAATTCTAGGCTATATCATTCAAGCTATTTCCAGTAGACAAATGCAGATGTGATTAAATTGTGATTGTGCAAGCTTCAGTTGGAATACATATTGTTTTGAGCAAAAAAAAAATCAACATCAACTGCAAGGGATATTACTATATTAGTAGCATTGCAAAACTTATCAAATGAAAAGGAACTGAAAAAAACTTTGGCTCATCTAGCCTTCCTAAAAGAACTTTCCCTTCATTTACCATGAAGGTAAATATCAAGGCATCAGAAATTCTAAAGAGGTGTATTGGTTATTATAAATACTATCCTTAAACTGAAAAAAAAAAAAAAAAAAAAAAGCTAGCCTGAAAGTTAGAAAAAAAAGGGTTCTAACCCCTAGAACAGTAAAACTTTACCATATCAGTCCAACCATAGGAGGGAAAATTAGAACTCTCTGCAGTACTTAGCTTCATAAATGTACAGTTATATAACATGGTTTTCTGTCATAATAGGTACCTATGAACAGCAATACAGGAGGACAACTCAATTCTATGCCCTATGTTCCAAATCTGAAACTGCAAAAAAGTGTATCTATTATTGCCTGTTACAGCCCATCAGCTGCAGGTTCATAAAAATGTGTCTCGTAGAAGAGACATGCTGTAGTTTGGAATAACAATTTTTTACTGCAGTCTTGAGCAGTGGGAGTGAATTTCACAGTACTTGAAAGAAATTAGGCATATTTGAAGAAAAGGGAAAGAAATTTATCCAGGATAAAAATCTGTTAGAATCTGTTTGTGTGGTATAAAATTAACACTATGTAGTACAGATATTCTCTAGCATTTTTCAAAATCAGCTATACTGATCTGTTCTAGTTCAATTTTTCTATTAAACAGTTTCAATATACTTCCTAAAACATTAAGTAAAACATTCTAATTAAGTAAATTATCACACATGAATATCTCACCCTTTTATCAAAATGAAAATATTGTTAAAATATGTTAATTTTTTTGTTGAATTTTCTTATGTATTTTTTCACATTTTTCAGGGAGCGTGTTACTTCTTAATATCATTTGTAGTTATTTAATATGTTTGCTTTAATACTTTAAAAACCACTCTAGACTTATACAAACTTTGGCTGAAATTTTGCATTTTGAGGGACATTGAATCCATTCTGTCTTTATGGTGGCTCATTATTATAAAATTCCAGACAGTAATTCATTATTAGATCATTTGATACAACTTAATTATATTTTGGTTAAAATTATTTTAAAAAAATCTGATTCTAGCATCAGATCTGAATAAAAGTCCCTTAGGGGCACAAAACTTTAAAAGAATACAAGATAGGAAATTAAATTGTAAGGGTTTATTTGTTTAAAAAGCTTCCTACATTTACAAATTCAAGGGAAGTATATACATTTAAATTAACAACACTGAACTAGAACCATCACTTAAAGGCAATATCTGAATAGGAAAATAAAACAAACAAAAAAAAAATTCCTAGGTTTGAGGAAGGTAGACAGAGGAATAAATGAAGGTACAGATAGATAGGGATCAATTTGAGTTGCTGAAACTCAGTCTCATTTCTCTCTGTATGCTAAAGGCAGCTGGAGAAAGGTATAAGCTTTTTTTCAGTGCACAGTTTGATTTTGCTTCCTTACTTTGCTTTCTTGGCAAACTACTTTATAGTAATATAGCTACTCAATAATAACATAAAGCATGCTTTACAAATGGTTTTCTTGCAATATAGATATTTATAACAGAATTTCAGATGGGAAAGTATACCAAATGGGATTTCTTCTTCATTATAAAATTATCCCAATCTTAGCCTTTTGCAATCACATCATTATGATTGTAGAACACTTGGGAAAATCAAGTGTAGCTATTATGATAGCAATCTTTACTAACATTACCTGTTCAAACCAAAAAATTGATGGATTGTCTCACCATGTAAGAAACACCTTTATGGAAACATTTACTGTAGTAAATTATTAGACAGAATTTCTCCTTACTACCTGTTCAATTTGATAAAAAATACATTCGGTAGAGGTGGCTGCTAATTGAGACTCCTTTATCTTACATCTGCTGTTAAGTTCAACATTTCAGGTTTGCTAGTAGCAAAACCTTCTAGATGTGAATAAATCTATTGTGGTGCCAACTCTTCCTCTTTGTCCTGTGGCTTTATGTTGTATATATTTATATTATAAACCCATGGAATTTCAGGCCCCTACATCTACCATGATCAGTCCAGCAGAAAACAGTATCATGCACATTGGCACCCAGGTATCTATGCATCTAATGTCTCTTTACTGGTATATATAGTTTTCTACCTGCTTCCTTTGTCCTCTCTACCTAATAGTACTGGAATATCTAGCTTTTGATAAGCTGAGAAAAAATTAAGTGCTTTCTCTACTTTCTTTTTTTTCTGTCATCATTATTTAAACCTTTTAAATAAAAAAGGAATTGGTAAAGTCTTATTACAAGTAGCTTTTTGTAGTCTGAATTCACATTAATATAATGCCTGGAAAAATCACAATGTCCCTTGAAAATGTGAGATTTTAATACCATTCACTGTCTGAGGGTAGCCAGGAAGAGGTATGGATTTTCTGTAAACTTAGAAACCTTTATGCTCACTTAGTCAATCTGTAAGGTTTATCTGGCTGCCATGAAGTAACTACGTTATCTCTATAACAAGTTTCTGAGTCCAGTACATGATGGAGAAGATCTAATCCTCCATATCTGTAGAGGAAGAATTGAATTTCAGAATTCCTTCTTGAAAAGGGTTTTTAAGTATTGGAATGTACTGCCCAGGGAGTGGTGGTGAAACAACTGCTCATGGCACTTAGTGCTATGGTCAAATTGACAAAGTGGTGATTGGTCAAATTGTGAACTAGGGCACAGGTGCTGGGGAATGGTGTTTCTGGGCTCCCAGCTCCTCACCTCAATCCCTCTTGGAGACAAGGGCATGGAGTGACAAAACAAGTAGGAACGGCCTCAAACCAACAGAGGGCAGGGTTAGATGTCAAAATGAAATTCTTTACTATAAAGTTTGGGAGACACTAGCACAAGTTTGTCAGAAAGATTGTGGACTCCCCATCAATGGAGGTGTCCATGGGGCTCTGAGTAGTCTAGTCCAGTGTAAGGTGTCCCTGTCTGTGGCAGTGGATTGGAACCAGATGATCTCTAAGGTCCCTTCCTACCCAAACCATTCTGTGATTCTGTGATTCTGTGATTCTGTGATTCTGTGATTCTGTAATTCTGTGATTCTGTGTTCTTGGCAGTCTTGGCCAGCCTAAGTGATTCTGTGATTCTATGAGTAGCTGTACAATGCAAATTTTCAGTCATGATTTTTATTAGGCGCACTCAGATATCCTCTCATTTCCTCCTTCATGTCCAGAATATAACTCATTAAGCGGGTAAATAACTCATAAAGACAGTCATTGGACACCTACAAGAGATGTATGATTGAAGCTACTGCCCTCTCTCCAGAGAAGAAGCTGATCCTTCTCACCAACATATACAACAAAGGGAAAGGACAGCACAATGATTGTGATCTTTTCTAGTGCCTTTGGAGAACTCAAGTTTCTCTCCTCTGTCACAGACCTTTGGCAGCAGCAAGCCAGTTTATGCATTTTGTCCTGAGTTTTTCTAGCTAAGAATTGTGTATAACAAAATTTGCTGAACAACCAACCCATATTGTTTTAATATATCTATTAGAATGTTAAGGAACTCCAATGTTGCAGTGATGGAAGACTATAAAATAATCAATGTAGTTGCTATGTTTTACAAAAAACAGATATAGGGATTCTTTTAGCAGTCTCCCCAATATCAACACTTCAAGTCTTGTTAGCTTCACATTCACATCTTTTTTTCTTTTGTACTAAATCTTTTATCTCAGTTTTTCTTAGCTTTGATTATTCAATAGAGCAGAAACTGAATTCCTGTAATGAAACCTGAAATCATGAGTATGAGGCAGCAAATCAAAATTGACATCATTATATAAGGTACATAAGAAAACAAATTTTATGCAGCCAGGCAATTCCAGACGAGCAAACTTAAACCAGCATTTTAATACCATAGACATGTTATTCAGTGCAATAGACTTACATAGGATTATTCTTATCCACCCAGAGGTCAGCTGGCTTGCTGTCATAATTGCTACACGAGTACATTTACCACATGGCTGTTCATGCCTTGTGGCAAGGAAAGCTTCGATCAGAATCCCTGGAACCTGTGCTCCTTTAAGTAATTTTCTCTCCTCTCCAAGGGAGTTCTAAGGAGTTTATCAAGCCTTATGCCTTAACTGCTTCATTCTATGAGTTACACAGAACATTCTCCTTTGTAAAAGAGGCTGATGATGATTGTTAATAATCATTATTTTATTGTGCATATCACAGTATCTTTAGCCATATATTGTTAGATGTGCTATTGAAGCATGATATACTCAAATGTTGTACCACTCTGAATGTCAAATCCAAATAGACAGGATGGACCCATTATTTCCAGTTCTACAGAAAAGGAAAATATATGCTATAAGGTTATATGGTTTACCAGAATCACAAAATAATCTGAAACAAGATGGACTGTCTGTGGTTATTAGTAGTTTTCCTGATGTTTCAGTCTTTTGCATATACTGAAATGTTCTGTCTTTCTAAAAATAAACTACTTGCATTTTTTCTTTGGAAAGGCAGAAAAAAAACCCTTTTTTTTTAACTTTTTTCTTCTTTTGTTTTTTACTGATATTTGCACATATGGAATCCATTATCATTCATAATAATTAGTTTAACAAACTTGACCAATTAATTATGCTGTGTTTGTGGAACACTGCTGCACTTTCAAGTATGAAAATTCAGCCTGTGGCTTGCTAAGATTATTCTCCATCTAGTTCTAACACAAATTAATTCCTGGTTTTATTCTATTTTTATCAGGATATAACTTGAAAGACTTGCCTTCTATCATCCTGGTGGAAGAAACAATTCTGTCAGACTATAAGTTTTTCATCAAAGCCAATTACCTCCTTCTACTTCAAATTTCAAGACCCATGGTTTGTAGATGTGAATGATCTTGTGGCTTTTGTTTTTACCTGTAGCTCTCTTTTTCACTTTTTATAATTATTGGGGGTTTTATTTGAAGTTTTAAAGGTAGTGATCGTAACTTCACAGACCATCATTTGATGGATAATCTGCCCATTCAGTCTAAATAGAGAATATGTTTCTACGTGAATTTTATTAATTAGCAGTGCATAATTTTGGTTTGTGTGACTTATTGAACTGCAAATTTTGGAAGACTGAGCAGCTGCATGCTATAGAGGAAAAAAAGCAAATTCCAAGCAAAAAAGTAAGTTCCTGGACATTCTTACAAATCTTTGCATTCTTTTTGTGTTTGAAGAGGTCAAAGAGAATAGTCCATTTATTATGAGCTGGTGGCTGGACTTCAAAAAAAATTTATGTATTCTGCTTTGCTCATCCAGCTACTAGCTGCTTATAGAAATCTCATACTTTTTCTTATTCTTCTTTGTTACCAGACACCTTATGTTTGATTATTTTTTTGATTGTCAGCAGTCAGCTGAGCAAAAATTTCATCTCTTTTGTCACTAATTCATATGCTATGTACAGCAATACTACCTAAATACCTACAGAGCTCTAAACCATGACTTAGTGCAATCCTTAGCAAAAACATAGACTGGGAATTGACTGGCTGAGGATCAGCTCTCAGAAAAGGCCCCAGGGGTTCTGACTGACAGCAGGCTGGGAATGAGCCAGCAGGTAGCATGTGTGCATGAATCCTTCATCTGGAAGCAAGGGAAGTCAATCCTGGGCTATATTAATAGAAGAAAAGTCAGAAGGTCAGGGGAAGTGATTATCTCCTCTGATCAACATCTGTTAGACTACATGTAGAGTTTTACACTCCCATCCCCACCTCAGTACTAGAAAGATGTGGATAAATTGGAGCGAGTTCAGTATAGGGTCACCAGGACAGGAGAGTCAGGGACCAAGGCACTTTCAACTATGAAGAGAGGAGAACTGAAGAGAAGGAACTGGGCTTGTCAGCTGAGAGAAGAGCCCAACAACTTCCTCCCCTACCTGTGGGAGCAGGTTTTCCACAGTGTATGCAGTGGGAGGGAGAAAGACAATAGGCATGAAACAAGGTAAGTTCAGTTTGATATAAGGGGAATTTTTTTTCCTGTGAGGATAGACAGGCAGTGGAACAGGTCACACAGAGGATTTGCGAAGTCTTTTTCCATCCTTCAGGGTTTTAAAGGCCCAGCTACATAGCTCCGAGCTGGGCCTCATCTCATAACTGCCCCTCCTTTGAGCCAGCAGTTATCCTAGAGACAACTTCAAGTTGTTCTTGAATTACCCAGTGATTCTAACCTGGAATAACGACTCCATGGATTGAAAGCTGAAGAGGTAGTAAATGCATGCAGAGCTATGGTAACGAGGAGCTTGTGGCACATCCTTTTTACTGCGGGGGGCTCTGTTGGGTAGGGATGGTTTCCCAGCTGCTATACAGGTACACGGTTAGCCCAGTGCTTCAAAGCACTGTCTGTCCAAGGCCCAAGAGCAGCTCCCAACGCAGGCGAGCC
Source organism: Urocynchramus pylzowi (assembly GCA_013397555.1). Classification (NCBI taxonomy): domain Eukaryota; kingdom Metazoa; phylum Chordata; class Aves; order Passeriformes; family Fringillidae; genus Urocynchramus; species Urocynchramus pylzowi. The sequence goes on along the minus strand of VZRH01001693.1, from coordinate 1,259,995 downwards.
TAGCAAGAAATAGCAATTTCAGCTCTAAAAGTGATTCTCAGCTTATTAAGTGATTTCATCAGCTCATTAGATTTGAATCTTGCTAGGCCTCACAGTGGCAGGTCAGGAAGAGAGAGGAGAAAAGCCATATGGGATTCCACAGGTGTAGCTTTTATTCGGATCTTCAGTGGCAGCTATCTGCCAAGGGTTCCAGGGACGTCTCTTCTTCTGACTAACTGGGCAAAAGTAGGGGTTTTTACAGGGTTTAGGGGGATTGAAAGCTGTCCAATGGTAAAGGTCAAAGGGAAGTAGCCTATAGCTTTACACATAGATAAGCAAGGGTCTGAAGACGGAAGAAGGAGTTCTTTTTGTCCTGGTCAGCATGACTTGGCACTTTAGGCTGCTGACCGCCAAGGCCTTGCAGGCCCTGTGCCTGATACACATCCTGAGGGCAAAGCATTGACTGGGTGCCAGTAACTTTTACATCCTTCAGCCTGTTTGCCCTTTGCAAGGACCCTATGTCTACTATGCTTGCATTCAGGTTAAATTATTTCAGTATTATGAGCAATGGAAACTCACCTCCCTAAAGATTCTGAAATACTCTAAAAATGATTGCAGATATACCAAACTGTCTTTTTTACAATAAATAGGAGTAGGAAAATTCAGGTAGCACTTTTAGTGTCTTCCTGCTCATTATTATAGTTTAAAGCACTGATGGGTACTTGTCCAGTGTTTCTGTTGTTATGCCACATCACCAACCAGGCCTTGCAGTCTAACTGTTGACATCAATCAGTGTTAATGAAGTTCAAACTCATCTTCTAGATACATCCATAGGACTTTGGACAAACAAGTCTGTATGTTTATTTAGAAGAAACATGATTTACATTAAAGGAAAAAGAAAAAGGAGAAAGTCTACAATATATAGGGCTTTTCCAAGAAAATAGCCATGTATTATGCATGCAGAAAGCAGATAAAATGGTCTGTCAAATATTAAAAAATATGTAAATCCCCATATATTCAATTCTACAACACTTTGAATATTAATTCACAGTGGAAAAATCAATTTAAACTCTCAAGAGCAAGAATATTGCCAATATTTTTTAACATTACATTTTTCATTGTCTGGGGAACAAAAGATTTACTTTTTTCTTAGTACACTGACAGAATTTTCCGTTGAAAAAAATTTGCACTCAGAAAAAAGTTACTTAAAACCACATACATGCATTAATTCATCTTGAACACCTAGGTATAATAGTTTAAATAGTGCCTCAAGATGCATAAAAATGTTCTTGTCAGAGGACAAAACTTTTTTCTAGTTTTAGATCAACTACATGAAGAAGTGCTTGTTCAAAGTTGAACTTGTAATGCACCCTGCCATCCAAATCAGGAATCAGAATGTGATTTATTGTTTGACTTACTTTCTTCAGATAAACTAGATGAAATAAATACAATTACAGCAAGTTTAAACTGATTTTACTTAGCAAAGACTATACAGATTCAAGCTATAGATCCCTTCCAAGTGTTTACACATATATGTGCAAAGACATTTAATTAAATCAGAGGTGGAAAGTGGTGGTAGTCATGTTCTCTGATTTTATCAGTAATTAATTTTACTGGATTCAATGTATTTGAAAAAGCCTCAACAGATATCTTCAAAAGCAGAATGGTCCAGCACACATTCTTACCTCCCAGAAAAATGCTCTAAAGCCCAAGAGGTAAACTAGCCTGGGATGTAAAAGACATTTTCTTCACTCTTATTTGATATGGGCTGCTACTCAGCAGAGAGTGTTAAAAAAGTGTGACTCTGAGTATAAAAAAGAGAGGTTTCTGTTACAAGGTTATCTGATGAAATACAGTTATTTGCAGTCCTGCATGCACATGTAGGTGTTACCTTTCTTTTTATCTCCTTCACCTGTGCCCTGGCTGTTGAACAGATGCCTAAGGGCATACGGGGCATTCAGGACACCTTTCGTACACGCAGACCTGCAGATCCAGTTCTGAAACCAGTGTGATCCCAGGCTGCGTGCTATTGTAACCATCTCACTTGGGATTGTGAACTTCACTGTTATCACCAAGCTTATTCACCTTTCATGTCTGCTTGGCCTTGATTTTGATCATATTCTGCAGCCTGTTGTCATCTGAAAAACATTCTTACACCATGAATGTATGGATATGAAAATGCACTGTTGTAAATCTAGCTACTGTTGATACTCCCTGCTCCAAAATAATTTTCCACTTGTAATAGTATAAGAAGTAAGCAGTATTCCAAGAAATATTTCACAAGAAATATCTGGATCTTTAGGTTTCACAGGTAAATATGCACCACATACACTTCATGCATTTGTAAGATCTCAATAAGTTCATAAACAGACCTATAATGCTAGCTAATGAAGGAGGCGTTTGGATTTAGTGATCGAATAGCAACCTAATAGTCCTGTCTTCCTAAAGTCAGATGGGGGGAATAACAATTTGGTGAATTCTGTTATTGAAAAATTTTATTTGCTTCTTGTTTGCTAAAAAATAAAGATCAGTTGAATCTAATTTTCTTCCTTTTAAAATACTTTACACATTTGATCACTTCCCTAATGGTCTCCAATTACACATATTTTGAATTTCATATACACATGTACTTTACATAAAGCAGTTGCATTTTCTTACTTTTTAATATATTTTTGAAGACATGCATGACTAGGAAAAAGTGAAGAGATCAAAGCTGAAGGCAAATGGATCTGTGTATAGGTCTAAGATATAAATTTACTATCTATAAGACACATAAATAGATTAAAATTTGAAATATAAACAGATATATACATTCTATATACCTGCAAATATACATGTTTATGATTCAGGATATTAGAAAGGTATTAATTTTTTTTTTATAAATACAGGACAATAAAAGATTAGTTACCTTGTAAAGAATTTTAAATATCATCTGAGGGAAAAGAATATTAAGCTCGCCACTTAATATTCTTTTGAATTTCGAGTTTGTTTATTGATACAATAAGCAGAATGCTGGAATTAAGATCTGTATCTTTCCTCTCATCATAAAAAAAGCAACTGAATGTAATATCTCTCAAACAGACATGAAATTTAAGTGTCTCAGAATACATTCTGTCCTCTTCATAAAATTAAAGATAAATGTTATGAGTCTGTCCCACAGAATGCCTGTTGTGGATTATTACCTCCAGATCATTCAATGCTGTGCTCAGTGATTATTGAATAGGATGAGTCTTTATTTCCACATGTACAATTTCATCCCTAAATAAACAGGTCTTCCATAAACTACTCCAAACTTTCTACTCATCCTCAGCACAGAAAGCACATATCTCAAGTCATCCTTCCTTCAGTAATTAAAATGAGTTAGGACCAACTAGTTTGATATCATTACCATGTATCATTTACTTCGTAATTTATGTTCATGTTGAGTAATGCCAAGCAAATATGTTAGCATGGAAATAAAATTATGTTTTGTTTTCTAAGAACAGAATATTATGCTGTGAGTGAATAAAAAACTAGCTATTTGTTTTATGCTTTGAGAAAATATAAAAAAAAAACTGGTGGGATTTTTTTGTAAGTAGTAAAATGATAAAAATTGCTTTTATTGATTTTAAAGAAAGGGAAAGTGAGGATGCTAGGGTAGTAGATTCCTAGTTCTTTGTTATGAATCCCAGTTGTAGACTTAAATCATGCTGTAGACTAATGCTGAATACTTTCTGCTGAAAGTTCAGGTATTTATGGATATTTTATTATCATTGAATAGTAAGGGACTGAAAATATTAAGGACTGCATAATTCTTGATTCTCTGGAAATAATTTTTTGTTAAGCACAGTAGTTGAAAAGGTCTAACTTTCAGAACCACCAGCTTGAAGATCCTTGTAAAGGATTGAAAATCCCTTCTTCGGTTAATGTTGCCTCTTCTATAAGTAGCATCTTGATTCAGCAAGGTTTGGAAGTTGCTGTACTATTTAAGTGTGAATGGTATGTGTAATTAGCCAAATTTTCAGTCAATGAGCTCATCTGAGTATGGAATGTAATTAGGAAAGTCAGAAATTATAATAACTACAATCTGTAATGCTCAGACACCAACCAGAGTAGTGTGTTCACCTGTGTCTTTTTGAGAAGCCAGATTTTTATACTGAGATCCCCCTGTTCTCTAGAAGTTAGTGTGAGCAAAAATTATATTTACATTAATAATTTACATTAACAGTCTAGAAAGCCCATCCTACTCTCTGATAGAAACTAAATTAATGTGCAATACCTGTAGCCCACAGTTCTGGAGATGCACCATAAAAATATGGAATTCTAACCCCTCTTCAGGGACCACACTATCTTCAGGGAAGAGCTTTTTGTATTTGATCAGAAAACTTGTAATTTGAACTCTTTTGGACAAAAAACAAGAACAAATCCAGCCATTACTGCTTGTTTCAATCTGTCTCAGGATCAGCCAGTTCTATTAATGCACCACAGTCACACTGTGAATAATGACACAGAAGAGTACTAGCTGCAAGAGAAAAAAATAGTTAAAGCTGTGTTAAAAATGTATGTTTTACAGATTAAAGTGCATTTCAGTACTAAAGTGGGAAAATAGGTTACTGACTAGAATGGAATAAAGACACATAATTTGAGAAAGATCAGTGAACTCATTCATTTCAGTTCAGTTCATCCTTGAAATCAGTGGGCTTTAGTATCATAGAATAATACAGTAGATTTGGAGCTTTCTAGATTGGTCTCCTTGAATCACATTGTTAACCAATGAAATTGTATAAAACCAGGATGGAAACACAGTTTTAACAGTTCAAGAACATGACTAGGTGCTAATACGGCATAGATTAGAATAGACTGATCATTGTTCAAACACATAGCTGAATCCCATTATCTGACCATGTAAAACCTTGGTAGTGTCAAGTACATTATCAAGAGACAGAAGAGGCACTAAAATGAGCAAGCAGATGAAATAGATGACATAGACAAATGTCAGAAACAAAAGCTAGCAAATGAGCTGGGGCAACAGATGGAGTGTGAATCACTGCTGTTATAAGGACTTACATTCCAGGGAAAACATGAGTAGAAATAATAAAAAGAATAATTTTCAAATAAAGCTTTACAGCCTGTAAAAGAAATTACAAAAAGCAAAGGAAGATAACACAGAAAAAGAGAGGAACAAGAAAGTGTTGGACAAGTATATAATAACTAGTAGAGCACAATACACAGCAAGGATGAAAAGAGTTTTCAGTTTCTTTTTGAAACCTGAGCAGGTCTCTGAAGTGCTTTTGACAGCTTGAACAAGGTGTAGGAATGTTTGTTTTAGCTAGTTGTAACACAGGAATGTGCAGCTGTGGACTAATGGTTAATATGAAGGGTCTATGCCTAGGACAGATATAATCAACTTCATAATTACAGAAGGATGTTGAGAAAAAATAGTGTTAATGCATGTTACGGTCTTTCATTCCTTCTGATATTTTTCAAAACTTACACTCTAGCATTTCAATCATTGAGTGTTTGAGTACATTTAGCAAACTGGTCTGCGCTCTACAGTTTATAATGCAAATGGGTTCTAACATGATGGCCCTCAATGAATTTTACTATAAATAAATGAAATTCCATGATAAATCCCACATGGTGAACAATAACTACCATCTGCCAGAAATTATGGGCAAAAAATTAGTCACTGAATTATTAATATAGTGCTGTAAATCCAGAAGTGGTTTGCTGATAATTTGCTTTCTAAGTGTTTCATACAGCATCCTGTAAAGCATGTTGTAAATCATGGCCTGTATTAAAAACTGTTTAGGCCCTAAACAGTGTTTAGAGGAAGAACTGCAAATATATAACACAAGCAGTCAAAGAACCACAACAAATGTATGCCAAGTTCTTGTGGGGCCCTAAAGAATCTCTGACAGAGCTTGTAATGAGAGAGGTATCAGCTCTGCTGTCCTTATAGGAAACAGCCTCTCTTATTATTTACGCAAAACAGTGTCAGGAAAGTCTTCCTAGCATCTTTTTATTTTGTTAAGACTTTTTTTGAAAGTACTGGTAGACTGTAATAGAGGCTTACATGGTCCTTGGATACAGTAATGTTTGATATCTCAGAAGTACTTAAGAGAGAAGGATGAGACAGATGGGTAATTAAACCTCTAGTGATTATTTTATTTCCCGGGTTATAAAGAGGTCCACATAGCCTTTAATGCTATTTCTTTTATTCCCTTTCTTACATAACTCTGTCTATTCTTTGATGAAGTCTTTCTTTTTGTTTGATTTGGTTTAATTTTAGACTTTATATTAAAATAATGGCAATTTCATATATTTTTTCAAATAATTTTGCAGCAAGACTGTATAAAATGCAATGCCTCATGGATTAATATTAGATCTACATTCAGATTATAAATGTGTTTTCAACACCAATCTTTAGTTTATTGTGACTGATGAGTTCCTTTTTCTTGTAACTTGCCATTTTCCAAAGTTTTCCTCTCCTCTTCACTCATTTTGTTGTACCTTTACTCCAATCTTCAGGATTAAGATTTATCAAGCAAAAGTTCATTGCATTTTCTTAAATACAAGTATCTCTTTCCAGATCACTTGCCATATGTTATCTATCTAATTTTGCATTTGTGGATTTGTGTGTGTGTCTGTTTCACAAGTCATGATTTAGTTGTAATTAAAAAATGTAATCAAAGTTGACTTTTTACTGCTGCCTAGATCAATAAAGAGAATATCAAATAATCTCCATTCCAATACACTAACTCCAGAGAATGATGTTTCATTTCCTCTCTTAGAAATCTCACAGGAATTCTAGTATGAGGCAGGTTTTATTTCTGACTGATATTTTCCTCTGATTCATTTTAATTAACCATGTAACAATATAAGATGTCTCTTTTTTTTCTGGATTACACCTATAGCAAAAAGTATGAACTACAACTATAGTTACCATCCTAGCCTTTACTCTGAAAGCCACTGTCCTAACTGATTTTAAGTTACTTTGAAAAGTCAAAGAGATGGATACTGATGAATGTTTTAAATAGTACAGGACATATTCAATGTAAAGAGATCCTAAAAATATTAAAGTGATAATTAAAATTTAATCAGAAGCTTGAGACATCAGTTTCAGAACTATTGAAACAAGTGACTGGAAACAGAATAATTTCATGGAATATGCTCACGATGTAAAAAATCCAGACCAGTAAAAGAGTGGATATTTGGAAATAAACAGAAGTCATTGGGACTGGCCAAGAAACACTCAAAACCACATCATTTGAAGAGAGAGAAAGTGTTTTACTTATTGAAAAAGGCTTGTGGACACATTAATTTTGTTTATTACTGTCCATCTTTGGGTCTATGTGTAGCATACAGATACTAAAATTCCAAGGAAAAGGAAACTGATAAGCCAAAAAACAATTAAACTATTTTTTTTATGAAGGAGAATCAAGAAATTTTCACATCTAAGTAATCACCTCAAAAATAGTCACAAAGAAAGTGAAAAAACAGAGAGACTATCAAAAGTAAAAAAATACCAGTAGGAAAGCATAATAGCACAATAAAGCTTATAATGTTCAAATAAGTCTTAGGACATCCTGCTGACACAAAAGGCTGTCTTCAGAGAGGAAAATTACTCTTTGGCAAAATGAAAAGAAAGGACTACATTTTTGGTTGATACAAAAGTCTCCTTTCAGCCAGTAGTAGCTTTCACAAGGATATCTTATATCCTTGTGATAACTAATCTGATATTCATTATTTAAATATATAGACAGAGCAGAAAAAATGAGCTAAAATATAGCTCTTCTGCATTTTGTTAATGGAGAAACATTAAAATGATTCTCTTGTACATCTCCTGTACATCTCAGGATGTACAAGAGATGTACAAGAGATTTTGTACATCTCTTGTACATCCTGAGATGTACAAAATTGTATTTATGTACAATTTTACTTACTTATGATAAGTAAAATTGTACATAAATATCAAAAGATATTCCCACTCATTACTTTTAAGAAATATAGCATTTCTTCTCAATTTTCATTGTAAATCTGGAATGGAAAGTAAGTCCTCTACTGCAGCTGGCTTAGATTTTTCGCTTATTCTACAGACAAAGATAAAATAGTTTCTTCTTTTCTGAATCTAAAACATTCTCCCTTCTTTATCACCCCCATGTATAAAGACCCCCTGAGAAATTAAAAAAAGACAGCAGGAGGCCAGACTTTCCTGAATATGATTCATTCTGAAGAAAGATGAACATATTTTAAACAGCACTACTTGGGAAAGAGAGTCTGTTCTTGCATGATGTTCCTTGTGTTCACTTGGATTTTGGAGTTTAAGACAAAAAAATCAATCAGTGACTGTGAAATATTTAAAATAAGGTAGGCAGAACTGGCAGATTGTCAGATCCAATTTATGCAAAAGTGTCTCAGGGCCAGGAAGCGGACATTTTCTTCAATTAAGGTTATTTATTTTACTTAAAAAGTAGCAAAATATTTGAATATGCTTCAGTGTTGTGATTTCTTGGCACTGTTAGGATTTAAAATAAAAGACAAAACTTCTTGACTATATTAAAGCTTTGTCCCCTGTTTCAGTTTAGGGTAAAAATCATATTTTCTCATTTGGGAAAGACACACACATGATGAAAAAAATTCTGGTTTCATCTACAACAATAAAAATGCTTAATTTTTCTACTAATTTTAGCACTGCACTTTACTTATTTTTTGCCTTAAGATTAGCTTGAAGCCCCATACCGTTACCACATTTTTGGATGATTTACATGTGTGAAAAAAAAGTAGGAAAAATTCCAGCATACTTTTATTTCCACTCATGATAAAGATTTTTGTCACATGCATATTGTAGGTAGTTTGCACACAGAGTAGATTCTTGGACTGAGTATGAATGAAAGAGCACAGAAAATTTTAGACTTAATTTTTTTACTTCTTTTTCCTTCTCCTTCTTATTAATAAGAATGGTTTCATAATTATTTAAAACTACTCAGCTGGATTTCAAAGCTGCTTAAGCTCCCATTTAATCACTTAAGCAAATGGCTAAGTCTTAAAAAGAACTCTGTAATAGGGACATTGGAAGGCACTATGTTAAGACCATCATGCAAAAAAGATTGGTGATCTCAGGGAGAAGAATGGATGAGACCCTCTCTGAAACACATTTTCAGCTTTATTCTCTTTTCTTTCCTACCTCTTTTTCCTTAATAAGAAAAAGTTTAGTTTGTTGGTTTTTTTTTGGTTTTTTTTTCTCATCCCAGAACTTTTCTAGACAAAATGACTTTAAGGATTCCAGCCTTTAAATTCCAGTAAATTTGAGTCAATACAGAAACTGCATTGCTGCTGTGTCAGTGAGCAGAATAAGTATTAAACCAAAACATTCTTCAGATTAGATGAGGATGACAACCTTTATTAAAATGGCTGTAAGTGGTACACACAAAATTACCAAGAAAGTACGTTTTAATTGACACATGGGAAGAATATTTTTTTTATGTATGTGTGTCATAATTACACCAGGAATTAGTGTATAAGTTTGTTTCAGCTTTATAGGGAAGTGCTTGCCTATTCTAAAAAAAGTTCTATTTCCAAGTCTAGATTTTTCTTCTTAAATTCATTATAAAGCTACCACCATGGATCAAACTGTTTTCCAGGATATAGACAAGACACAGAGATTTATTTCACCTTACCTTACATTGCTTAAAACTGAGCATCAAAATCTCTTCAACTACCCTACATCCTTCTGGAAGACCATGGAGAGAAATATATTCTTCAAAAGTGGTTCAACTCATCTACCTGAAGTCACACTGTGTCCATCTCTCTCTGAGAGCTATAAAAGGAGTTTTGTAGTTATCCTGCAATTAGCCATTCTGTACTCTATAGACTTCTGAAGAAAAATAAATCATCTTCTCTAATTTTCTTTCTTTAGAATTCGCTCCCAAATGAAATTCAGCCCATAATGTTTTCTATTGTAGTGCAAGATCCCCCATAGCCTAAGAATTAAAAATAATATATAATTATACATATTTATTACAATATAATAATCATACCTATATAATGTTATATATGTGACTTCTATTGGATGATTAACTGAAAATAGCAGCTTACTGGTTAGTAACAACCTTTTCTCACATGTGAGCCTACCTGAATTTGAGAACATGAATTTCATTGCAGATCATCTGAATTTATAGATCCCTAAATTCAAATTCTTTTGGGTAGTGATTAAATCTTAAACTCAAAATAATGTGCAAATATAAAGAGATATGGGCAAAAGAGAAAGAAGTAAATATGCACTAAATTTCCTTAATTTTGCTGAAAAGGGTGGAAGAAATAAATGTCTGCTTAGGCAATGTAATCATCTATAGATATTTCAAATATAATAATAATAAAAGTATTCTTTTTTCAGGACAAAAATTTCTTTCCCTTCAGACAGGAAATGGAAAAATTTAACAGTAGAACAGGACTTCACCAGATTTTCATTAGATCAAAATTGCTAAAACACTCTGCACATTGCACATTCACCTTTATATCAGTCCTGTTTGCGTGAGATACGATTGCATCAGAAAGTACTTCAGTTTTGGAGTTTTGGTTGCTTCTGGGAAAGTGGTTTCATTTATTCCAGCTACAAATCTTTT
>VZRH01001693.1:1122947-1249367 GCA_013397555.1 Urocynchramus pylzowi | reverse complement strand
TTTTTTTTTTTAACCAGAGCTTGGTGTGGTGTAGTCACAGCAGAATAAAATTTCCTTTCAGACATCTACAAAACATGGAGAAGCAGCCAAAGAGTGCAGACCTCATTTGCCTAATCTGTCTGGAAAATTTACCATGAAGGAAATTTCCCATTTTTCTTTTTTTTTTCCCCAAAGCAGTGTGTCCCAGAGCTACTTATCTTTTGCTTTCAGAAGTTTAGTGTAGATTTCTATTGCTTNTTTTTTTTTTTTTTTTTTTTTTTTTCTTTTTACCAGAGCTTGGTGATAAATCTCATTTGCCTAATCTGTTCTGGAAAATTTACTATGAAGGAAATTTTCCTTTTTATTTTTTTTTTCCCCAAAGCAGTGTGTCCCAGGGCTACTTATCTTTTGCTTTCAGAAGTTTAGTGTAGGTCTCATTGCTTTGTCTTGCTTGTCTGTTGCTCTTCCTTCTTATTTTTTTTTCTGCTTATACCACAAAATTACATTTTTCAAATTTGTAGTTAATTGTAAGATCATCCCTGAGATTTTGCTTCCCAAGTATAAGCAAACTGAATTTCTCAACTTTTCCTCATAGCTAATGTTATCATTATTTCTACTTTCTGTGAACTTTCTTCAGTTGCACCAAATGCTGTGAGCTACAAAAGCTTGACACTGGCTGCCTTTTGTGCCCAAGCAGCAAAGGATGAGTGCAGGTCTCTTACAAACAGAACTGTTTCTATGTCTTGGGGTGGTGTCTGCCTTTTTCGAGGTTGTGTGGTTCTATTGACTCCTGTGCAGTTCACAGTCTATCCCTATAGGTGTTTTGGCACAAAACAATAGACTTGCTTGTCTTTCTATATCTTCTGTCTGTAGGTTATTCCTACAACATTCCGAGAAAATTTTATTTGCTCTTACCAAATAGAACACATTTTATCTAAGCATTTATTTTTTTTATAAAATTTAATTATAACCCTGTTTCCTGTTATACTCTCAGCTTTTTACAGTTTGTGTGTCCTGCAAATAGAAAAGCAATCTCTATTTTTAGACTTTAATAAAGTTAATGTAATTTTTAATAACACTAGAATATTCCAGAAAAGATCCTTCAGTGTCTCCTCATTGCTTTGTATCTTTTCTTTGTGTCTTTTCTATGAGCTTCAAGTAGCTCATTTAGTGTGGGCTATGTGATTTAACTCCAAAGGATTAAAAATTAGACTTAGCCTCACAAGTACTTTAGGATCTATTCTAAGCATTGTAGGAAAATCAATGTGCTCAGATACTTAAGATTCATCCCCTTTGGGATGTCTTTGATCTCTGGGAATATTCACCCATACACAGGGCTCACTTTCTTCTTTGACCTTTGCCCAGTAGACAGATATTCTCTGTTTGTTACCAGTCTTCATTGATTTGATAGATTCTTTCAGAACTCTCTTTCAGAAGGAGGCAGAAACCCTCTAAAATAAAGAAAGAAATTTTATATTAAGAAGAGAAAAAAAATCTTTGTTTTTGACATCTTTTCAGCAAAGTAACAGAATTACAGAGGAAGCAAAAATTCAGATACCAAATTATTCAGAAAGTGTATTCCAGAACAATTATTTCAGTAAATGTTTCATTATTTCCTTACTCACACAAAGGTAATTTATTTTAAAAAATAAAATGCAATAAAAGTTCAATAAATTGAAAATCTGTAGGTATTACCCTAGCACATATAAATTCTTTTTTAAAGGTATTTTTTTTTTTTCTGTGGACACCTTTATAGAGGACATCCTCAAAAACTCAATTCCATATATTTGCTAAAAACATAAAACAAAATATTATCATTCTTGATGAATTAATACAGACTATTTCAGAAATTTTTGCCTTTGTAATTTTGAAGAGCTTGCTACTATTCAATACCTGTTAGTAACTGTGTCAATTTTCAGAACAAATAATCAAATATTTCCTGTCATCAGCTTTTTGAATTGCAATAGAATTTTTCTTTCCAATGGATTCATATTAAAATATCAAAGGGCTAATTCTAAATTATCAATTTTTATTCAAGCTTAAGTTAACTTTCTAAAATAACTTCTTTTCATTCAACAGACGCCAGCGAAAATGAACAATTATTTTAGGTTTATAGGTGTTTTCCTTAAGAAGAATGCACAAAAATAATTTTACTCACATTTATTTCCTGTTCTCTAATTCAGGTTTTGACTGAGGATTTGGAGCTGTTATATAATGATCTGCTAGTATAGATGCAGCTTCTCAGATTCATTAAATGATCTTTTAACAAGTTTATATTATGTATTGATTTCCTAATCTGCTTAAATTTACTGGGGAGCTGAAGACAATGAAAAATTGTGTAATGAAAAAGATTATAATTTAATCAACACATACTGTAATTTTTTAATATTAAAGGAATTATTGTCTTGAATTATCTAATCAAATTTATTTCAAAGACTAATATACCACAAATTTGAAGGCTTTCCATTTATTTGATGATATTTTTGAAAAACCTTTACTACTTAATTTGCTACTTTGCAAATTAATGTTCTTGATGAGTGATTTCAAGAAACCTTGTCCTAATATAACCTGAATTATTACAATTTATTAATCACAGCCTGCTGTCCAAGATTATCCCATAAATTTCTTAAAGCAAGTTAGGACCTGACAGTCAGGTGAATATATTGGTTAATATATAGAAAGCATTAGCAGTATACATGATGGCACTATTTAATTTATTTATGTATTCCAAATTCTGTTATTTTCTGGTATTTGCATTGACTTAAATTTATCTCATTTAATATGCTACTGTAGATCTCTTGCTTATGTGCTCTTTTTTGCTGGCATAAAATAATTTATGTATTCACATGATAAGACTTCTACATGTAGTCATGAGAGTCCTTGAATGATATACTAAAAAACAGACAAGTACTCTGTGGAAAAAAAAAAAATCTTTTTATGATTTAAACATATGGAAATGTGCAGATACAAGACTATGAGACTTTCTGCACTTCAACCAGATTCTATGATGAAACATTAAAATCTTTTTTTTTTCTTTTCTTTTCAGACTGGATTATGGAACATTAAATCTCAAAGCTATTGTGCTTAAAACCCTGATAAGAAGATATTAATGTTCTCATTCAAAATTCAGAGAAAGAATACCAGCTTCTTGGAAGAGAAAACACTTTATCCACAAAAACCAAATAAAATATTATTTCAAAGAAGAAAGTAGAAACACACACAGAAAAAATAAAAATGCTCTTCTCCAGAATAGCTTTTGGGAAAAAAGAAGAAAGATTGCTGTGTGGAGCTGAACACCATGAAGAGAAGCAGGGAAGGAATGGTCTTGGTCACCAAAACTCAGTGAGACCCTTCAGGGGAACCTTTCACCAGCTAGGCAGCAGCTGTCATGGAGCACACACAGATGTATAAACTACAGCCTGGATTGTGTGGGTGGCTGCTAATAATCAGCTCACAAAACAAACACAATAGGGAAAACAGTGAATCAAATCAACTTAAGATTTCAGATGTCTGAATTCTAAAGCAAAAAGTCATGAAAAAAAACTGGAACAAATTTTAGTACATGATTATAAATATTTAATATATTTCTTAACTTACTTGCACATGATTCATTCATGTGACCCATTGATATGGAAGGCAACAGTTTTTTCAAGAAGAATGAAGCCAGAAAAAAACCCCAAAGAGGACTGTTTTTTTGTGAATGGTAAGGAAGGGGGGTGTGTTCTGATCTACTGAGTGTCTGAGGGTTGCAACTAAAAAGAAGTAAAATCGTGAGCCGTGTCCTTTTCGCATCACAAAATTTTAATTCAGGATCAATTATTTTCTGAAAGGTTAGTAGGATCTAAATCATGGGACTTGGTGACAAAAAAGAGAGTATAACTACATGGTTATCCACGAAGACATAAATAATGGAATAAATATACACCCAAAAATATTTTAGAAAATTTGGGTAGAGACTTTTGATGGAGAAGATGGAAAAGCATTCGTCCCTTTTGTCTGTGACTCCAGCAGTTATTAGTTGAAAACAATTAATTAAATTAATTAAAGTTCTCTGAATCAAGTCTGGTTTGCCCATTGCATTACTTGGTGAGTGTTCTCCCTTTCCTCATCTCAGCCTATGAGGTTTTTCATCTTATTTTCTCTCCCTGTCCTGCTGAGGAGGGGAGTGACAGACAGGCTCAGTGGGCATCTGCCATCCAGCCAAGGTCGTCCCACCACTCTTGTGTTGAACATTACTCCAAAGACACAACTGCTTTATTTTTACAATAAGTTCAGAAGCCAAATGAAGTTGGAAATTGTTTTTCTGAACAAGTTATGACTTCCTGGACACTGCCAGTTTCGGTGGTGATCACTGCTATATCACCAAGACAATGAAGTATGTTTGATAGCAACATGAGTACTTATGTTTTGTAAGGGAAGTTGCTATCCACAAACTCAATTTCAATTGTATCAAAGTGTAGAAGGGAAAAAAAAATTGTATTGTCTGTCAACCATGAGGCATCATATTTCCATGCCATTTCCTGCTGCTTGAACAGGCTTTTCCCCCCAGTTTACACTTCTGAAGAAATGTGCGAATTGTAAAGTAGATGTTATTTTTGGAATTTTCCACTAAAAAAGAACTAAAGAGAAAAAATATACACTTATATGGTATATTTAGCAGATCAGATAAAAGATATAAATAACATTTAACAGGGAAATATTTTCTAAGGCCAGCGGAAAAAAAAATTCCAGAATTAGTCAACTTTAATTTATTTTCCTTTAACATGATACCATCTTGAACAAAAATGGAGATTTTTTTTCTTGAATAGGCAGTTAGTCACACATAACAATATTTATAAATATAAAAACTTCTTTTTGAATGTGTGTGTTTGTTTCAATCACTTAGCATATATAAAAGCATAACTGAGCAGCAAAACTAGATGGAGATTTTAATAATCTTAAGCTTTTCGTTGCAGGTGAATGACTACTTCTGTTAAAGTTACCTTGTGGCCATCCTAATAAAACAAAAAAAATCTTTGAAGTGATTTAAGGACTGAATCTTCTCCTAACTACTAATATTTGCAGCACTAGGTGCAATTTTTGGGCTATGAATAAATGTCAAGATATCCGGGTTAACTGATACCTTTTGTATTACTAAATCACAGAGAAGATCAGCTATACTCAAGTCTGAAAGAGAGGTCATGAATGGAGAGCTCTGAGGACAACCAGTAATCAACGCATATTTTCACAGATCTAGGTCCTCAATTGGTAAAAATCAATATAATTCCTGTGAAGAAAATGGGCTCTGTATTGATTTACCTCTTTTGCGAAAGTAAGCACAGCACTTGGCTCAGCTTCCTGTGTGAAAGAGAACTTTGCTTGGCACAATGGAGAACAAAATAAGAACTGAAATTGTCCAAGCACTAAAAAGAAGAACTAAAACTGTCCAAGAACAGATGTTTCATTAATGTTGTCTTTTCCATTTTTTTTTTTTTGAAGTTGGAAGGATTAAAGAATATTTATTAAGGAAACAGCGCTACTCTAAGTTTTCATGGTGTAATTCCGCACAGCATCACTTTTATTTGGAAATGATATTAAGTATATTCAAGGATTCTTTAAAATTATACATATTAGTTAAATAAAGTTAGGAAAACCATGTTTATATATTTTCAAAAGGAAATTAGAATTTTCTGAAATTATCCATAGAAAATCAATGCTTCGGTACAGAACAGTCAATCTTAATAAGGCACGTGAGAGAAGCGTATGCAGAATCAGTGCATAGATTGATTACTGATAAGGATAATGTAGGAACTAATGTCCAGATCTGAAAACAACCTCACCTTTAGAGCTCTTCTACCTATATGCAACAGGTGAACAGGAGACATATGCTGATAGGGTGATCATCTCAGAAAATTCTGGTCTGATACCATCTAAAAGAAAAATGGCAGAGCCTCCCATTGGCTGCAGCACATACATGGTGAACTCCAAAGACATAAAGGCAACAAGAAAATCTTTTCATCAGTCAGGAAAGACTAAGGATTTTTTCCACATTTTTCAACAAGATATGTTTCAAGTTTATTCTACATATAAATGTTGACAATGAGGGAAATACTATGAGTAATCAGCAGTAGGATAATTAGTGCCTCAGATAAGGAAGAAAAGTCCACAATTATGTGAAATTAAAGAAAAACAAGGTTTTAGACACTTCAAATATTTTAATATGGTTTCCATCTTTCTCTTATTTTGGCTAAATCAAAATATTTGACCAATAAATGTTCTAATGTTTTCGTCAAATCCTATAACGATATTGCAAAAACCCTGATTGCAGTGCGAACATATTGCCATTGTTTCAGCATTGTGTGTGGCGCTTATGAGCAAAGCCAAGTCTAATATGTCTCAGGATTAGAGACAGCTGGGTTTAGGGAGATGAAACTTAAGAGATCACATTTTGGTTTTTTTCCTATTGAGGGAAAAAAGGAATTAACTTTTGGAGCTAATGTTTTTACATGAATGTGTAAATTGATTGTGTGACAGTCACATCTTCTGGTTTTATATGTAGTCTTTATGAGAGAGGATTATTTAAAATGAATTACTGCATTCAATTTGCTTTCCTTGGTTGATGAAAGAGGTTTTCATTTTAATTCATCCTACGGTCATAATTGAAGACATGTTCAAACTAGTATCTAGTGCTTATTGGATTTTAAGAACATTTTAAGTTTATATNATATATATATATATATCTTTATTTTATGTTAGTGTTGGGGATTCTGAAAAAGGGACTTGTCTTTCCCAAATAAGTTTTCTTCAAAAAGTGAAAAGTTTCTATAAGTACTTTGTACTTGATGAATTTGCATTTTCAGACAAAAAACATTTTGTCCAATTCTACTTAGTGTGCTGCTTCATTAAACAGATTTCCTGGTTTGAGTTGCAGCACACTGTGAAATTCCTTATGTTCCACTTTTTTTAGTCAGTGGAGAGAGTGGATTGTCAATTACAATTATAATTTATTGTTATATCATCTTCAAAGACACTCTATCCTTTCTTGAGGGCTGTTACAATTTGGTTCCTCCAAGGCACAAAATACCAAACTAGACTTTTCTGTTAGATGTTAGAAAACGGTTTAACATAAAGAATCAAGTGAATAAGCCTATTCACAAGAGCACTCAGTCAGAACCACTTCACATCTGATAAGAAAACTTTCCAAAAGAAAAGAATGGGTCTGTGTAAAGCCCTGAAAAAATGACAAGACTGAGGCTGTTGACAATGTTTACACTTATTGTTATCAATAGTTTTTTGCTGGAGATATTTCCACTCTCACCAGTCTGCCATGAATAGTGGAAGACAGCTTATGTCTTCTACCATGCTTTATTTACAATGGTGATTCATGACACTCTTGCCCAGAAACTCTATAAAGACAACACAGAATTTTTTAACCTGGAAGAGGACTCTGGAGGCCATCAGACCCAAAATGTGGCTAAAATCGGGGCCAACTTCAAAGTAGATTCAACAGAAAAATGTAAAAGTCAATAATGGGAGTTATTGTTTCAAAGATCTCCATCTGAAACTGTCTTGGTATACAACTTCATTTTTATCAGTACATATATTTGAAGTTGAAGAGTAACCCTGAACACATAAATGTATAATACATATAATAATATATGTATACATATAATACATATAATCAGAATATTCCTCATTGCTCTCAAAGTTTAATTGCCAGTTATGAGTAGATTGCCTTTTATGAAATTGCTGCTAGTGGAAATTTAATTGGCAATGGATTTCAGAGCAATTGTGAGGACCAGCAGTTTGCTTTGTCAATATAAGTGCATTTTGTTATGAGACATGATACAATTACTTGAGGAACTATCAGGGGAAGACCTGCAGGGACACAGTGATGATTCAGCAAATCCAACCTCTAGGGCAGACCACAAGCCAGACTGAGAAAACAAAAGCAGGGGCATCTGTTGCTTTAACGATTTCATAAAGATGTTTGATTCAGCATGGTAGAATGACCACAAGCCAGAAATAGTCAGTTTTGCTAAAAACCCTGTATGAACAGTTAGATAGAATACTGCTGGTCTACAACAACCTGAAGATTGATAAGCTGATAAGCAGTGTGTGGCTATTCCACTCTGTATCCCCCAGCAGCTAGCACTGAGCCTGAGCAATAAAGCTGTGATAACTGTAAGCTTTATTCCACAAGTCAAGAGCAAATTATTACAGTGGCAATCTTAAAACAATAGTTGCTGTAAGAAACAAAATATCAAGTTCTTACTCTTAGAACCCCACAAAATAAAACATATACTCTGGAAAAAAATGAGGTGATATGATGTAGCAAGTCATATGAAGCTGAATTCTCCCTTACATAAAAATATAATATAGAATTAGAGAGAAACTCAGATTTGTTTCTGTGATTTTCAGGCCCTGAGACAAAGAAATGAAAAAACCCCAACCTACATAATCCAGATCATGTTTTAGGAGTAGTGCTTCTGCAGCGATTTCTTTGAGGTAAATTTTGGTTTATGTTCATAAATATAACTAACCAATGTTTTTTTTTCCTCGGTGTCTGGAAACATTTGGAAAATTGTGAAGCCAGAATTGAAACAGTCCATGCAAACTTTTGCTAGAGGATCCAATCTGTTGATTTAATTTGATAACCTCTTCTTATTTTGGAAAATACGGCAAGTTGATAATTCCTACATGCTCTTTTTATTTCTTTTACAACCTACTGTGATGGATTTGAAGGCCAGAACTCAGAATTTTTTCAAGTATTGTTGTATCAGGTGCTCTAAAAACATCAAGCAAAAATAGCTGACTATCCTTACTGCAGAGAAAAAAAAAATGCTATGATCGAAATAATGAATATATTTACACTCAGATGCATGGGTAAAGTTAAAATGAAAATATTTTGTGCCTCAGAAAACAGGGTAGGGAAGAGACAGGAGGGAGGCAGTGCTCTAAAAAATCACTAAACAATTTTTTAAAGAATTCATGCAGCAGTTTCAAAATGCATATGCTTTTTAGCCTAATTAAGCATATGCTTTAGCAATTATTGATTTGATGTGCTCACTCGAGGGCTCAAAATGCAGAAAGAATTTTGTGACACTGGGAAATACTTTGCTATGCAATTCTAAGGAAACTCTGGAGGCAGCAGAGTAGAGTTTATTTTACTAATGTTGTTTATAAAAGCAGATTCTTTTCTGTCAGATATACCAGGGGAAAAAGTCAGATCTAGACTATCTGTGTATAGACAGATGGAAGGAATGGTATATAACACCTAACCCATTCCCTAACCTCTCCATAAATTATCACATACTCAGTTGTACTCAGTGAGAATTGAATAAATTGACCTAAAATCAAATAACTTTAATCAAGTACCAGCTATTTTTGCATCTAATTTAAAATTCAGTTCCCTCTTGAATTCTCCTTTAGGTATATAAAAAAATAGTTTTGGCCTTCCTAGAATCCTTTGGATTTTGATCTTTCTGGCTTGATGTAACATCTTCTTTATCATCTCTAAAGAAAATCTGCAGAGGAACAGATTTTTTAACCATCATTCTGTGAAGGGTGTATTGAACAGGTGTCATTTTATTCATGGACTTCTGAACCAAACCCATTTTTAAATGTCTCATCCACCCTTTGAAACTAAGGGGGTTTTTTTTCCCCTAAATAAATAGATTATTGCTACAGTTTGACATACACAAATAATTTAAGAAGACTGCATATTGTATATACCCAGAAAGGCCAGTCCATTAGTACATGAAAGCACTTGAAAATATTTCATTTTTCACTGGTTAAGTTTCCTTTGTTCTCCATTACATAAGGTACCAATAAGAGTATTGATCTTGAAGATGATATTTTTTGTTCAATTTAATTTTAAATGTGACACTACTAAAACCAGACCGTTTTCTTAGACCCAGAAATAGCATGTTTACTTTGTTTGTGTAATTTATATGCTAATAACGTGCAGTCTTGGATTCCTTGGGATATTGCTTTACTGCTTATAAATTTTTTCCTGTGATACCGTCTGGCACAGCAATTTCATGTCAGCCATTATCTGTGGAAACAGATTAAAGCATCCCTGAAGCTTTTTTTCTTTATTCGAAGAGAATTGTCAATCCTCTAAAAGCATTCAGAGAAGGGAAGGGAACAGAAAGTTATGTATTTTCCAGTTCAGGCATACTTTGGCTCTTGATTATGGACACAATATAAAAAATAGTAGAACATTTATCAGTATTGTTTGACAAAAATTTACTGCTCTCAATGAACATGGATTTTGGAGGTAATGAACAGGCAGTAACCTCACTATTTACTGTCATCAGTGCGTCAGAAAGTGTTTTTGACAGAAAGGTAATAGAGGAGGTTAAAATTAATAGCCAGAAGGGATAGGCATCTTTTAGGTATCACCTTAAAAGTGCTGCATTCTGATAAGCAATGGCTTAAATGATATAAATGGTATTTGTGTTTGTAATACAAATACTGAGAAATAAATTTTATTTTAGTGAATATCAACATTTTTCATATTTCTTCTCTAGTTTCAGAATATCTGAATGTAGAGGCCCATAAGTAAATTGCTTCATGGAAAAGTAGGGCATCAAATTGGCATTTTGAATAATGGGCTGTCTCCTTCAGGATTCTTTAAGGGCATAGACCTCCCAGACAATATGCAGACTCTGGAGTTGAGACATCAGATTTCAAAAGGCAATTAAAATATATGGTATGGAAGGTCATAAAGATGTTAGGGTCACCAAAGATATCTTTAAAAGAAGCAGCTGAAGAAAGTGGGAAGGCTGGGAAGGAAAATGAAAAAGAGGATGAGAAGCTTAGGAAGGAAGAGGTCTGACTGGTAGTAGGTGAAAGATAATTTGGAAGCAGTTTAAGGGAGGATTAGCTTTTCTGGGTGAATGTGAGATAAAAACATGAGTCTGAATCTTACATCAAGACCAGTTTAAGACAATAGGAAGGACAAATGTGTCATTAAATTCCAGCAGTGAAATTGTTTCTTGTCTTTTTCCTTACTTGATAAAGGGACTGAACAGAGATTGACTCATGTATTAGATAAAATAGAAGTTGATTAATTAGAATATATGTGATTTGTCTAGGAAGGGGAATAATACTTAGGATTTCAAGAACCAACCTCAGAAAGAAAGGGATATGCTTTGCATCGCTGGATGCCCAAAAGAACATATGTCATAGTATTTTGAGATGATCAGCCTTAAGACAAAGCATCTCAGAATGGTCTAAAATGGTTATTTTGGCCAGAAAGGGGATAAGGGGAAGTGATTTTTTAAATTAAATTGTACTTCAATTTGTGAAAAATACAACAATCCAGCTTTTAAATATATGTATTTTGCTGAACTTAGGTGCAAGTTTTTTGCACTGGATGACTTTAAAATATTTTTTTCCTAATAAATGTTGTCCACTTTCCTACTTAGGATATGTATTTCATGATTTCCATATGGTGGGAGTACATTCAAATACAGATGGTACATTTTTTAAAAAGATTTTTTCTTCCTGCATGTCTCAATATTAGCAATTTCATGATCACCATGAAAAACAAGCATGAAGACCCATGATGATTCATAAAATGGCTTAATTTAGATTTCAAAGGCATTTTAGGATCTCTTAGATCTCTGAATGAAAATCATGTAAAATCTTTGATCCATTGGGAAGCTAAAGATATCTGACAATGAAAAAGCTACCTTTCTTAGTAGGATTTCACTGACACACAAAAAGCATTGTACTACCAAATTGTTTACAGAGGACAGTTTTGCTATTAGATTTTCACCAAAGCTCTGAACAGAAGATCTTTCCATTTATCCTCTTGATTTCTCAAACTGTACCTCTGACAACACAGAATATGGTTGGCTTTTTCTTAAGATCGTTATCTGAGCTCATAACAATTTTTATAGTGAGTTTAAGTAGAAGCAGTATTTATCCCAAAGTTGATTTAATTCATTTTAATTTTGCAGACTCTGTATCCAATCTCAGGGGCCTCAAATTTATCTTTTAAAATTACTTTTTTCTGCTTTCTTTTAAACTTTTATGTTTACCGAGTGCCTATGTGATTTAATTTTTCTAATATTAACTCTAAACATATTGCAAATGTTACTTTACAGCATGTATTACTTCAGCCACAGAATACATAGCTTTTTTTGTGTATTTTCCTACTTTTGGGGAAAAAAAAACATGTGCTTCATTTTGGATTAAGTTACCTCACTAGTACCAATTGGAATAAAGTCATTTAAAAAAGTTGTCACTATCCATAAATATTAATGTTACAATTCATAAATAAAAATGGAAGACCTCTAATATGCTCTTGAAACTTGCTTGTGCTGTATCTTCTCCACCTGCATATGTATAAATTCATACAAAAACAAGTGAAATCAATACTAAAGCATCAATTGATTTTGGAAATCCTTTGGAAATCTTAGAATATATTTAATGGAATTGTGCACATTAAGAAATAAAATCGGATTTTAAACTGTGTACACAGAGTGAGGTTATATTACCTCACTGGGCCTTAAATTACTCCTTACAAGAGTCTGAGTACAGCTGAATTCCTGTAAGAATCCTAGAGACACAGAAATGAGACCTTTAAGTAAGGCTGCATCTATGTTACATGTTGAATTGGTTCCTGTGTGGACACTTTGACTTACAAAGAAATTATGTCCTCTTTTAAAGAGAAGGAAAAACAACAACCATAAAAAGCATTGGTGTCGGCAAGGCTTGCAGAAACTTCATAAAACAGCAACGACCAGGTATAATGATTGTTTTTTTTCAAAGTAATCATTGCCAATGAACCAGTTATTCAAGAGCTGTAGGAAAAGGCTGACTTTATTAATTTTCTTCCTATTCCCTTTAATTAGTTTGAAAATTGCTGTGAACTGTAGAGTCTGTAGACAATACAAAATGTTCAGGCCAGTCAGATCTAAAAATTGCAATAAAGAATGACTAGCAATAAAATGATGGATGTAATGCTGTCAGCAATGCAAAGTAATGGGCAAGGAGAAAAACCAACCTTAACAACTTAAACTATGTTTATACACTAGCAGTCTCAAAATTGACTATTATCTTCTGAGAACAAGGTCTCTCAGCTGCTGTGAACGCTTCCCTGAAAGCATCTCTGAACACCAGCACTTGAAAATGGCAGAGATATTCCACATTATTAGAAAAGATATGGACCCAAAACAGGTTGTTTTACTTTACTGCATAAATTCCTGAAGTGCCTACAGGTAACATAATTTTGTGCGTTTCTGTTCACTCTACTGAAAACTACTTAGAACATATATGTGTTCTAAATCTGTATGCAGTAGTGAGGGCTTCAAGTAAAATAATTATGACAGAAGCTCTCAAATAAGGGGAAGACATTTTAAGTGAGGGACTTTTGATTTTGTTTGGTTTATTGTCTCAATTTTTTTTCCTAATTAACATGTGGGATTCTGAAGAGTTGCAGGCTGCTGTGGAAACCAAAATCAGAAAGGGGTGACATAATCGTGCAGGAAGGGTTCATTTATGCCCACCTTGAAAATTAACCTCTTGACACTGCAGTCCTCCTCGATCATATGATGACAAGAGCCTCAAAAGTGCTTTATGTCAGCTGAGATGCCTCAGGATCTCACAAAAA
Source organism: Urocynchramus pylzowi (assembly GCA_013397555.1). Taxonomy (NCBI): domain Eukaryota; kingdom Metazoa; phylum Chordata; class Aves; order Passeriformes; family Fringillidae; genus Urocynchramus; species Urocynchramus pylzowi. The sequence continues at coordinate 1,235,782 of VZRH01001693.1, read as the reverse complement.
TAAACCTAGATTTACAGGTATCTCCTAGGCTTCCTTTACCTTCCATAACCAGTGGACTGAAGCAAGAATTTGTTTCAGAAATCTCCTTCAGATTGAGATCAAATGCATCTTAAATTGTATGGTTTTGGCAAGAATCATATGCATTGTATATTTACTATCTTGGAATGTTTAGAAGTCCCAACACTCACCGAAAGAATTGAACATATTAATAGCAAGGGGTTTCTGAGTGGCCCTCTCAGGTCAGCATGTCTGCATATCTGACACTTTTGGTTTTATATGTCCTACTACTGGCACCTGGAAAAATTGAGTAAATAATATGGCCATGGCTGTTGTATTTCTAGGTCTAAGGGCTGAAAACAGAATTGATTTGAAAATATTGCATAATTTTCAATTTTTTTGTTACTTTCTAGAATGCAGATTGCTGATCTATAGATTAAACAGTTTTATGGTGGACTGATGTAGAATCACAACTACTGCAGAAGATTGGGTTGATGATCTTGTGGAAGGGGGTTCTTTTAATTTTGGCCTCAAGATTAGAAACAGAACTGAAGTTTTACTTTTTTTTAAAAAAAAAAACCACGAAGATCAGTAGCAAACCTGTGTTTAGCAATATTTCTTTGTCGAAGCTCTGCTCTCCTCCTCATTGTGCAAGCAGTCTCCTTATCTGTACAATCCAGAGTCATATCTGAGAGTTGGTCGCTTTGGGGTTGTTAAATCAGAGGCTCTGTGTTCACTGCAGTTCTCCAGGCAGATGTGTGCCCCTGACTTAAAACAAAATGATTTAGTGATGGATAGAACGATAGGTTTTATACACAGATGAATTGTTCTAATTCATTTAATAGGACTTCATGCTTAAAAATTGCTTCAGGGGTTTTATGTTCTATTTTGTTTTACATCTGAGTTGTTACCTTCACATAACCATTGAGGTGTATCCAGAGCTTCTGCTAACAAAATGCTGTTTGAAACATTTTGGTAGCAGAAAATTTAAATGCATATGGATTACTCGCCTCCAAAATCTGTCTTAGCTCCTTCCTCCAGTTCTAACAGAAACTTTCACAAGCAGGAGATTTCTTGCATTATTTCAGAATTGTCTCACTGGACTTTAGTGCCTTCCATATTAGAGCAGATTAGTGTGTTAAATATAAATCTTAGCAACATAATTACCCAGGGTCTTCTTCTTTATAGAACCAACTACTGAGAAATTGAAATTAAATTTATATAAACATGTTGCTTATATCTTTCCCAACAATCCCAACTACTTTGCTCCTTGTCTTTTTAAAGATAATTTGTCGTATTACATTTTCAATATTGACATACAGAGTGAAGTATTGTTCATTCCTATCAATCCTGCTCCTACATCCTGGGGTTTGGGGCTTTTTTGCTTCTGTTTGGATTTTGGCTTGGTTGGTTGGTTGGGTTTTTTAATAGGAACCAGACCAAACCATTATAATCAAAGTTTGTTCATCCAAATGTTCATCCTGAAACTGGTCAAATTCTGAAATTACAGGCAGTAAAAATACGACTTTCTTATATTATGAATAATTGCAAAAATCCAAAACACTGTTCCTAACAATTGGGTGAACTATAATGAACACTACAAGTAGCAAAAAACATGCAAGATCCTGTCAAACACACAGAAGGGAAAATGGAGAAGAATAGCAAGAATTTCAAAGCATATATTGTGAAACCATCCCTCTCTATACCTTAATTAAATGTTTACATTTGCTACATTGTGCAATATATTTTTGATTCCCTCATATTGGCAGTTGACTTGGAAGATGATAAAACCAAATTGTGCTGCAATTAAGAAAAAAGCTTAGCAAGTATTTACATAAGCTAATAAAATATGTAAATCAAATATATATCCACTTGCCAATTTTTTTCCTCAGGCAACAACCAAGTAAAGCAAGTATAATAGCAACATTATATTCAACATATGATTACACCATGTGATGTATGCAAGGCATCATAAGTATATTTTTAATATTTAAATTTCAAACAATAAGTTTTTTTGGTTTGGATGTCAGTATGATTACATTACAGGTTTTTTTGACTTTTCTCTGTGATCTCAGTGATAAGACTGTTTTCTGAAAAATGAATTTAATTTGTTTATGTTAATAAGGAAGAGCAGCAGAAGCTATTACTACTTATATAACTAGAAGCTACCAATGAAATCAGATGAAGCCCTATACTGATTAAATTTGAAGTTACATTGACATCTAATTTAGATTTAGATTTAATATATTAATGTTACACTGTAATGTGGAAAGATCAAAGTGTTTATGCTAATTACTTTTAAAGTTTCAGTAACATATTGCATTTAACTACTTCGTACAACATATAGATGACAGTGGGAGATTTCTTCTGTAACAATTTACAAATAAAATAAACAAGGTTGTTTTATTTGTTAAATGAGACTAGACATGGAAATATTTTGTGTAGACTAACAATCTCATTTTGGTGTGATCACCAGCAAGAAAAACGGTCTCAAAATAATGAAATTCTTATTCAGACAATTTTTATTTGGACTATATATTCTTGTTCTTGCAGTACCAAAAAAAAAAAAACCAAAAACAAAGCAATCACTCTTTTTTAATGCCATTATCGTGCACTCATAGTGAAGGTATCACCTGTAAGTAGCAAATTCTCTTTAAATGGTCCCCAATCTAAAGAGACATCACCAGTGATTTAGAGGAAGTGACAATCTGACAAGTCAACCATCTGCTTCCCAAAATGCAAAATGGCATAAAATGACAAAGCTTCTATCCCAGGGAGCCTATTATCACAATTTGATAATGCAATAAATAATGTAAAACATAATATAGACATTTGCTGCATGCAGTGAGCAGATGAATATGATAAATTGTGAACAAGGTAAGTTTGAGGAAATTTTGTAATTGCTTAGTAGTAATTAAATTAGAAGGGAGAATCTTTCTGTGTTGTTCCCACATACAACAAAAACCTATTTTAAGAAACTAAATTTCTTCTTGCAGTGTAAATTCCAAGATTCAGATCACTTTAGCTTTCACTCCATTGCATTTCTATGAGCTCTCAAATGGCACAGCACACCCCTGAAGCTTCAGTAAACCTGAAGAACTAAACCAAGTTAAGCCTGAAAGATGAGTCACCTTTCAATTTCAAAGCAACTTCTGTCACTAAAGATGTAAAAAAGATTTTCTATTAGTATTATTAAACAGATGTAGTAGAAGCTTCACTGATCCCTAAGTCCTCTCTTCTGCATGGAAATGTGTAGGATATGACACTGAATGCTAAGTTAGGAGAGGCTGGTGGTACCATTTCCAGCACTGACCTCTCTGTCAGCATGGCAATATTTAAAACTACATCTGTATTCTCTTTTCTTAATGCTCCTTTGTGTCCAAGTAAAAGATATGGGGAGGTAAAAAACTAAATTAGTAGAGATATTATTTAGGCTTGTCCTTAGAGAGTGGGAGTGGTGTGGGAGTAACTGCAAGAGCAGAACCAGTCAGCACAGTGACATAAAGCTTACAGCTCACTTTCTGAGGGGAATGTGTGTAGCAGCCTAGAGATCTGTCCTGCCACACACAGACACACAGCAGGCAATGCCCCTGTGTGTGCCTCTCACCCTCGAGCACAGGAATAAGGCAGTGTCCTTGGGTGCCTGAGCTGGGGCAGTGTCTCACTGTGTGTGTGACTGTCCCACCTCAGGATTACAGTCCTCAGCCTATTGCAGCATGCAGGATCTTTGTGGATGTGTCTGAGGAACTGAGGAACTACTGCTGCTTGTATTCTTGTTTTTTGAGCTAAATGGTCAACAGCACTCACCTGCTGGTCACCTACTCCCAGTCTGGTTTACTTGCACCCCTTTTAAAGTCCACTAGTGGTGGCTTCCTGAGGTAACACTGACTTCAGCCCAAAATATGTAACCAGGACCCACCCTTTGGGGTTAACAATTTATATCCAATTCTTTCCAGTGCATGTCTAAACCATTACAGAATGGTAGATGTGGTTCATATCTCATCTAGCAGGACTTTCTGGTAAGAGTCCCTCATGATAATTATCTACGCTGCCTTGTCTTTCCAGTGCACACCAGAATCACCAATTTAGTTGGAAGTGACAGACAAAGACCTCATTTTTTCTGAGCTGTGCTTTTGGGTAGGTTTTATCCTGTCACAAAGCTATTGATTTTTCAATGTATAAAACATTTCAGATTGAAAACTTTAGGTATAGCAGCTTACAGATAACACCAATTTTAGTGTGAGGTGCATTGCTGTATCCCAGAGGAACCTTTTTCCTTTCCTCTGTTTTGCTTTAGCAGGAAGCATGACAACTTACAAGTGACAAATCCTTTCCCCAGATCCCAGTTCAGTTCAGTTTGTCAGTTTGCTGGGTTTTGACTTCCTACTTCTGCTTTCCACTCCTGGGTAAGCAGCACCCATTTATTCTGTAATATCTGGACCTATTTTGATACATTCAGAGAGTTTAGAGCAAAACAAAAGGAATATAATTAATCTAACTAAGACAGTTGGTTCAGTTAGTCAAAGAAGGAAATAGTACTGGGAAGATATACAGAACTAGTTGTCCTTCATTTTGTCCTCCAAGATTTGAAGCCACAGTTTTGATACAAGATCTCCATGAGTACCTGTGAAGATCAGTTTATTCCTCATATTCAATACCTTTGTTTTCATGTCTTGTGACATATTCCAAATATTATTAATGTGTCATATGTGCTGTTGCCAAAACAAATGCTGGTAGAGAGTGTGTTGCAACGAACAATGTGAAATATACCACATGGCTGTCCATCTGCTTCCAGTCTTACAAATACAAACCATAACCACTCCTTTTCATTTATCATTTGATTTGAAGTTTCATGTTCATTAATGCTTGCTAAAACACATATTCATATACATATGAAAATGTACCTTCACATGTAAATATCCTTAAGGTTTTAAGAAACCCAGGCTGCAATTAAAGTCAGGAAAAAGTTTCTGCTGAATTTTTTTCCAGTTTCTTATGAAAGTATTTTTTTTTTCAGTGCTTCAGCACTGCTTTGTTTCTTAAATATCTCAGGACCATATACAAATTTAGATAACAGCACATTTTTCTGTGCAGTCCTTAAATGGTGTTTTACCTACTTTGGAACTGAGAACTTCTAACTTGGGTACTAAACAACTCTTCATGGAAGGAGAGGAGCAACAAAGGAAAATAGCAGTGGAAAACTGGAGCACTGCTTTCATTTGAAAAGGAAAGAAAAGTCAGGGTTTGTAAATAAAGAGATGGACGAATGGTGAACTGCAAAGCTGCACACAAGACTGGGGCCAAAGAAAAAGGAAGAGAAAAAACCTGTAGAAAAGTATAAGTGAAAACATGCACAAGATAGCTGTTTACATTTGAGTTTGTATCGTGGAAACACATGATACTGAAACTGTTTAAAACTATTATAGGATTAGAATACTGACAAGGTTAGAAATAAAAAAGATCAGCTAATTCCAAACCTAGATGCTACCTAACATCAAGTAATATAATCTCAGTTTCCTAGGTGAAAATTCCATAAATGGGTCACTAAATATTTATTATTCCTGCTCAGTGCACATATCTTTATTTTTGAATGCTTCTTCTGACTGCAATTTTCTTCTTTCCTTGAAAACTTGTTCCTTATTATCTCTCACTATCCCAGCCACAGTAACACCTAGAAAGACTGAAGTACAAATACTTGCAGGGCTTGAATAGACAATACATTTGTCTCAGGCAGCCTGCTTGGCGATGAAACAGAACTGTGCCACCAGCATCCACTCTTCAGAAGAGATGTTTATGCATGGTCACGAGTCCCTCGGCACCAGCCTAAACAGAAACAGCAACCCCCAGGCAAGCCTAATTGCCATCAGTCAGTGTTTTATCATGAACTGTGGAACAAGCAACTCATCATATCTTTTCAGCAGCTACAAGATGTCATGCATCATGTCAGTCTACAATGAGAGGAGGTTAATTAGGGGCTCTTTGACAAGACACAGAAAGCTAGCTCGTGCTACCAAGAGGCTGGCAAGCAGATGTGTGAGATTGTGGTGAAAGCTAACTTCACAGCAAAAACACTGAACTCTGGGCAGCTTAAACAAATTTTAACAACACAGTGGAATTACAAGTTTATTGCTATTTTCCTGGGAGTAAGTTTCTGCTAATGCTTAAAATGCTGACTAAAGGACACACTTTGTATCAGGGTGGACCTGATCCATTTGTTTGACGAGGTCTCATATGTCTATGCAGTCATCCTGTTTCTTTCTCCTACAAAAACTTACCCAATAAAATGGTGCTTAGCATATACACCAAGTTACACTGACCAATGCCAGATTTATATTGCAAGTTGTTTGGATCTGCAAGGCAGAACTCACAACACCATGAAAGCATGGAAACAGTCAAGACATTTTCTTCAGGATGAGAATGCAGCTTTGGGGTTGACATGTTGGACTGATGCTCTGGAACTGTTACTGAAATGTCAGATTTTCCCCTTAATTCAACAAGTCGGCACGCAGCCAGCCTCTCCCATAAATAGACTTAACACCAGAGAAGTGGTAGAGAACATGTTCTAAAAATATTTTGATGCTTTAGGGAGTTAAGTTTGGAAATCCTAGCTATAGGTGTATGTCTTTTTTCAGCTTGAACTATGAAGTCAGGCATTAATCCCAGATACAAGGCTGTGGGGACAGCCACATATCACTGCTCCTGTGTGTTGTCTTCCCCATCAAGATTATTTACATACATAAGGAAGCTCTTGTCACCACAGTGACAGAAAAAGCCTACAAAGGAGTGAAGGAAAATTTCTTCTTTAGACAGAAGTCTCAGGTACTAAAAAGTGAACTAACAACACTAAACAGTAGCTCAGGTTGTGCTCTCTGCCTCAGCTGAAACAGGAGATTTGGCTGGAGAAGACACTTCTACTGGAGGATGCTTGATCTTAGCTGTCATTTGACAGGTAGCAGCTGTTAAGTAGGAAAAAGGGATTTGCTAAACAGGCAACAGTGTAAGAGATTAATTTTAGAACTGAGCTAAGCACATGAATTCAGACTTCAAATACATAAATTTGATTCCAACCCACCCACTTCATTTACTCAGGAAGGATCACCTTATCAGTACCACTGGGGTTTTGTGTTAGAAAGCTGTGCCTTGATTCCTGTTGGCTCTAACTTGGCTGGTCGTGTGAAAGCTCAGTCTTCCTATCCCAACTGTAGATTCGTTCAGTCTTTTTCTTTACACAACAAATACACAGCAAAAAATATGGCCTTATTCTTGAAATGAGAGATCATAGCCACTCTCTATAATTGTACTGTTGGGTTTTACTTCACCAAAACATGCAGTAAAAGGATTTACAAGACTCTCTGAAGACCTGCTAATGTCTTAGCTTGCAAGGACTCCGTTGCAGAAATGGCATGAATGTTTTATATAGCAAGCCATTCACACCTGGTGGCCCCACAACTGACTGCACCTGCTGGCACATACAGATGGTTCAGTTATACTTGGTGTATTGAGTGTGGGAAGGTGAGATACAAAGTTCTGCCAAAGAAAGAAAAATGAAAGTAAAAGAGGAAACTGTGACTAAGGTTAAGTCTGATTTATTTAGGAAAGGTGTCTGGGGTTTTTTGTGTGGTTTTTTTTTTTTTTTTTTTTTTAAGGAATGAAGCGGTGCCAAATGGTAAAGCAATAATTAAACTAGAGTTAAAATTTGATCAAGCAGAACAGGATGAGGGGAAGAGGGAAATGAGGATAGCAGACAGCATCCCTAATTAACATTCATCCCTCTAACAACCATACAATTAAGATCTGACAGGAAGGGTCAGGAAAATATAATCATTTCCAAAAACTCCAAATCAGATGAAGCAGCAAATTGCAAGTTCTTATGTGGGATCCAGATGAATATATGGGTTGAATAAGCCAAATCTTAAAATAAGTTTTCCTGTTTGTGTGAAGGTCAGTTGGCTGCAAACAAGATTGATGCAGTGACTTCCTCATTCCTCTTTTTTTACCCCCAACTTTTTCATTTATTTGCTGCCTTTGATGTTGAGCAACAGGATTATGTCAAGGAAAATTATCAACTTAGGCCCATCAATAACTACACTAAATTTCTTGCAAGCTGTATATTATAATCTCTCCTAAGGCTAGATTTAAAAAAAAAAAAAAAATTAAAAAATCAGACTGGTAAACTGGGTCTTAGATAGATATGAAATGTTTAATTCAAAGCTGTAACCCTGAAAATCCCAGTTTAGCTGCTATGTCATACCAACACAGGCATCTTGTTTTCACCTTAGCCCATAAAACTGCTTCTGTATTTTCAGTAGGTAGAAAAATAAGGGGCAAAAACACCTCCCAAGTAATTATTGTGACCGTAGTGTGCAAACACTCAACTACCCTTGCAGACTTAACTTATCAATGCTTTACTCCATACAGTATAGTAAAGCTGAAATATAAGGCTTTTTAACTGAAACACAATAGGACACTACTTCAGTGTAAGAGACAGAGGAGAAATCAAGCTAAGTTTGTGAAGATTATATGGTAAAGTAACAGGAAGGAGAGATCCATGTCCCTAAGAAGGTGAAGGGAGAGGTTAACCAGCAAGTACTTTTTCAGCTTTAGATGGGTTTAATTAACTATATATTTACTGCATTATATGTTATAGTTTTATACCTATCTCCCTTACATTAGATTTTTACACATATCTGCAGTGGTCGGTGCAGGTCCATTGCCAGCCCTGAACTAGGGGCTGGTCAAATGCAGTGCTAGGACTAATTGAATCATACAGGTGACCTTTGCTTGGCAAAACTATGTTAAAAATCTTTCTTTAGCCTCTCCTCTCTCTGATGAATATCTTTTGGTTTTAAATGGCTATCATGGCATTTCCCTACTTTGTGCAGGAGAACAGGCTTAATGTATCAACTGCAAAATATTTTCAGATTTGGCAGTCATTAATGCCAGTTCTATGAAAGGAATCATAGTGCATAAAATCAGCAAGTGTGATAGGTTAAAGGGATTCTATAATATGAAAGGACATATATAAATGTTTATAGCTTGAGAAAAGAACAAGTTGTTGCAGAACCAGGGAGCCTTCATTTCCCAGTGCTCTCACTCTTTTCAGTCCTGAATAAAAAGAAAGCATAAAATCACAGACTCTATTTTACAAATATTACCTTGCAGGATCTGCAAGTTTGGTTTATGTAGCTATAATGGCATCTGCAATTTGAATTTCATAATCTTTGTTAGGTTTTTCTACATACGCATTTATTTTACTTATTTATAAAAACTTAAATGTGAAAGGTAAGTTGTTACTTCAGAGGGGGTTAATTCAAACCAATCAATCATTTTACTAGACTTCAGGCTACTTCAAGAGATTTGCTGCCATAAACTTCAATTGTCCCTATAATTGTCCCCTAATTATACCAGTCTGCCTTACTACAAAGTCCTCCTTTTGAACACATGGTCTTGTTAACAATTTAAAACTGAGAGTTTAAACAGTTTTAAACTGTTCCCAGTTTAAAACTGAGAGAATGCTTATTTATGGTAACTATGAAAGTATTCAAAGAACTTCAGAATTAACAGTATTTCTTCCTTAAATATGACAAAAGCAATGATCTGAAAAGATATTTCACATTTCACAACCTTTGCAGAAGCCATATTGATGCTTTTACTGTAATTGAAAGCCTTCTTTTATAGACTTCCCTGTCATGTCCTCAGCAGAAGTTACCATACAACAGAATAGCATACACTTGATTTGTTCTCATCACTTCCATTTCCTATAAAAACTAATGTACTATCAATTAACAGTATATTATGTTTCATTATTAAAATGAATAATTTTATTGCTTTAACATAAAATTAGTGTATTATACAACATGTCTCTTATATTATCATAGTCTTTTAACAGTCCTGACACCTATTGTCAAAGGCTCATAAAAAATACTGGACACCAGGGAGCAGTTTTTGTGGCTTCAGAAAAGCAATTTTAATTTAAACTCTTCCCCATTGCCTTTAGTGCTCTTACAGCAATATCAGTTCTCTGTAAATGGATCAAAATAAGGTTTGTTGATGGGTAAATGTTCCATGGAATTGCATATGCCCAAACACTTGCTGTCATTCAAACCAAGCAAAAATGAAGTCTCAAAGATGGCAGTGTGTAAAAGGCAGAATAAGTATTAGATGTCAACAGTGAACACTGGAAGTAATTCCTGTCCTTCTGTCTCCTATGTGTGAATATGTTTGTCTAGGTGCTTTTAAAGACTCACAATTCCTAGAGCAAAACTGAAGATTTTGCTTTATGGTTTCTATGTTACATGGACGTTATTGTTTCACAGTAATTTTGTTGGATTGTAACCTTACTTGATTTCCCTTCCCAGCTATGATAATTTTCAACACTTTAAATTCAACACTTAAAATCTACATATGCTTACTATCTATAAATCATAACACACAGAGCAAACAACATTAATCAACTTAATGTAGCAATGAAACTCTTTTGTTTGAATTAGCTCCAATTCTGTGAAGTTTGGAGTTGACTTCTTGTCATAGAATAAATCAAAAAAATTCCATAAGATTTACTTTCTGTCTCCTGACATTCTAGTTTTTGTTTGATTGTCCTCAGTTTCCATGCAGACGTACCAATAAATTTCTCTGGGCAGTAGAAATATATGGGAGAATTTCAAAATATATAGCTAAATAACTTTGGAACATTTTCTACAGCAACTTGGTGCACTGGTCTGGGACTAATGATCTGAAGATCACTAGTTAAAGGAGAGGCAGAGTAGAAAAAGCAGGAAAGAACTTTATGAGTTAAAGGCGTTTTCTTCTCCATTGTTTGGCAGTTTTTCAAGCCACCAGCCCTCCTGTAGTGTAAATCAAGCAGGAACAAACTACTATTGCAAATTGCAATCTAAATAGTTTACTCAAACAAAAAGGTGATGAGGGAAATTTTTAGTTTGACATTTTCTCCTTATTTGTCATTAACCCACAATAATCAGATATTTAAGCCTGAATCAGTACTTCACTATTCATTCACATATTTAATGTCCTTGACCCTGATTTTCATTTGAGTCCTCAAGCTGTCCAATTACCAAGTATCTGGAAAAACTTCTCAGAGCAAGACAACAAGATAATGCTCCTGGTCCTGTCATGCTTCCCAAGATGGGGGGTAGAGAACCCTTCTTTTCTTCTTGCAAAAATCCCATAAATGAGTTAAAACCAATAGGTATTAAGCTGACCTATTTGACTTTGGTTTTTAACAAAAGATAGCAAAATACTTGCACATATGGCTGGGACACACTATCTTAATTAGCATGTCAAGTGTAGTACTGCTTGTGAATTTTTTCCTATTCCCATCCAAAATTAAATTTTTCAGCTTAACACCTTTTATTAGTTAAACTATCAGTTGAGTAAAATAATACCTCTCACTTCACATTGGGAAAGAAGGTGGAGGAGAAGCAATGGTGTGGCCATGGAAGCACAGCCAACAGCTAAATGGAAAATCCCTTCCCGTCTGATCACACTCTTGTATTTATGTGCCCCAATTTTGTTAGGATGTCATCCAGGTCAAAGTCCTACATTATGGCCTAAATGACAAATGCTGTGTGTTAGGATCAGATCCAATCTACCCATTGTGTATGCCAAACTAAGCACAACACTCTGTGAGAATGTCACAGAAATTATTAATATGTGTAATTATTTTATGGTTTTTATTGGAAGTAAACATTTATTATGTGATATTATACTCACAAAGGCTGAAAAAGCCAAAAAAAAAAAAAAAACAAACCAGTAAAATGAATCATTTTCAAAATGGCAAAAGCTCTCAAATATATGACCTCATTTCTGGAAAAGTCAAATAGAATTATTCTCAAAGTAAAACATCTTAAGTTGAGCTCATTTCCTTAGTAAAAAAGTGTGAGTATCCACATCATTAGATGAGCTGAACTGGCCTAGTTCTATTGAATTGAAAGAAACCATGATATATCTTAGGTGAAGATTAGAACCTTAACCCATACGTGTAACTCAATACTTGAAAGTGGAATCTCGACTTTATTGAGACTGCTTGGGTGGTTCTTTCATTTCATACGTGATTAAGTGTTTTCCTGCATTAAAATACAAAAGAAAAGGAGTCAAATGTGGAAAGCTCAATATTGCATGGTACTTGGCACTTTCAATTTTATGGAAGTCAATTCAGGCTGAAGAATTTCAGTATATGCAGGGCCAATGTCTGGAGAGCAATCAACTCACAAGCATTAGACACGTATTTTGTTAAATTTTAAAAATGTTTTATAGGTTTTGAAATCTTGTGCATTTATTATTTTCTTTAACATCCCAATGAACCATTTGACACACTAAATTAAATTTAATTTCCTAATATCTCTTGATCTTAGAAGAGCTTTCAGAGGTATATGAATGCAATTCATATAAACATGCAATTAAGAGACACTGACTCCATCACATTTCACTTGAAAAATTCTTATAAATTATTCTGTAGAGAACATGTTCAGTGGACTGAAATCTGTCAAAAAGTCTATAACAGAGAATAATGAAAATTAACAATTATATAAATAGATGGGAAGTATCCTGCGCTGACTTTAGAGGCCAGAGTTCTGACCTCCATTTAATATGCTCATTGATAAACCAAAAAATATTTGAGAAAGTTAATAAAGCACACAGATGATATTGAATGAAGGATCTGAGGCAACTTTTCAAGATCAATATGTACATCAAAAGTTCCTGGATAAGTGTGAATAAAGAGAATAAATTATGTTGATATACAGCGTAAATTTTGCAAACTGCTTGTTTGAATATATTTCTGCTGTGGATTATTGCTGCAATCACTTTCTCCCTTACCAACTTACTGTACTTTGCACTTTCCCTTTCCAATTTTTCTTTCTCTAGATGCTTTTATGAATCATCATTGACTAGTTCCTGAATGGACTCTAGAGGTGCTTTTCAAAATATCCAGTTTATTTTTTCTAAAATTGGGCATTAATTTATAGGATAATAATCTCAAGAACTCTTAATACACATGCAGATAATATCAGACTTTATTTTACTTCCTGTTTTCAGTGAGCAATAGACATACATTAGAATAAATACATGGATCATCTAGAGAAAATTCCAGACACAACACTAAAGGATATGAGTTTATTTTCCAAAAGTACACAGAAAGACAAATTAGCTGCAGGTTTGACAAGGTACAAAAAATATCCCCCTAATATGTTCGTGTTCTTTTTGCACAAGCAGAAATTAGGAATTAGAACAGTGTGAAAGTTATCAATTCTGTATTTTTCAAATTTCAATTTTGAACTTCTTCATTTGATCTCTACAAGGTTGTGATTTTTTGAAGACAAATTTTTGTTTGGGTGCTTCTCTAAGTAACATAAAAACCCCCACACCAATCAGTGTTGTAGAGTAACCAAAATGATACAATCATCTAGCCAACCATAAGTACATACATCTGACTGTTTAATCTATTGTACTTCTGTAATTCATGGTAAAAAGCAGGCCTCTCTGAGGCTTCACTCATTTTGTTCTAAAGTAGGTGTTTAATATAAGACATAAAAATTATGAATTCCTAAAGTTTTCAGTTTTCTATTTTTTAGACAGAAACATTTCATTCCACAAATATGAATGGATAATATTTTGATATTTTTACAGTATTTCATTCATGTTATTTTAGTCAAATGAAGTTTCTTTAGCATAAATGAATTTGTTTAAGTATTTGGCACATGCTTGGAAAAAAATTATTTTGATGCAAACTTTTAAATTCTCTCTGGTTATTTCTCATAAGTGTAATGCTTTAAGGCATTTCTTGTTAATGAAATGTTTTTTACAATTGCCCACTGCTAAACAATGTTCTTATTGTTTAAATTAACGTAAAGAAAAACCAATGTAAAGAAAAAACAGATGAATAGCATGAATAGCAATTTGTAAAGTCCTTTTATTGTGCCAGAAATAGTTTGCTTTGGCTGTTTTAGCCATTAGGCTTGCTGCTGCTGGACTCTTATTAACCAATAATCTTATCAGGATGTTTGAAATGTTAGCTTCAATACAGCTGGTTGTTTTCCCATTTAATGTCCTTTGCTTTTCACAGTCACTGAAGCTTAAGCATTTATATGCTTGTTGAATCTCTTGATGTTGAGCCATTATCTGCTTTTTGGGTAGGAAACTGATGTGGTACAAATAAGCTGAGCAATAAATCATTTCATCACCTTTGTTTAATGCCTTGAAGCCCTTTCACTCTTTTTTTTTTTTTTTTCCCCTCCAACCAGAGACAGTGATCAGCTTCAAGAAAAATGAGAAAAGCACAATCAGAGCTCTCCGCAGGCTTCCTAGGTCCTTGAACACTGGAATGTTAATGATCAGATCTTTTTTTTTCATTGCTCAAGTGCTAATACACAGTTCTAAAGGATACAGAATGTTCAAATTTGCTGTTGTATTACTGACAACAGGAACAAAAGGTTTACAGATACAACATATCATCCACATATTTAAATGAGGAAGGCTGATAAATTCATAAAACTCTTGAAGGAATGCTGCTAACAAAGAAATTTTTTCTTTGTCATTCTGTGTGCCTAAGGAATTTGTATGCTCCAAACCCCAAAAAATGGAGACCTTATAGGTCTCTACAACTCCCTGAAAAGAGGTTTTAGTAGGGTGGGTTTCAGCCTCTTTTTCCAGGCAACAAGTGACAGGACAACAGGAAAAGTCCTCAGGCTGCACTAGGGGAGCTTCAGTTTGGACTTTGGCAGGAATTTCTTCATGAAAAGGCACATTAAACATTGGAATGGACTGCTCAAGGAGGTGGTGGAGTCACTGCTCCTGGAAGTATTCAAGAGACAGCTGAGTGTGGTGCTTAGTGCTATGGTGGGGCTCAATCAAAGGCTGGGCTGGAGGATCTTAGAGGTCCAACCCAAATGATTCTGTGATTTTGTGATTCTGAGAAGACAAAAATAGAAATCATGAAAAAAACCCAACACACCAAAAAAATCCTGACCATACAAACAAACAGCAATACCCCAGAACAAATGAACAAAACCAATCCAAAAAACAGTGAAGAAATTAATCTTCTCCAAATATAGTTATCTAAAATGTGATATTCTGATATGGGATATTTGACTAAGCTCTCTACAGAGAGCAGAGACTTCTGGAAGCATGTCTAACATCTGTGGGAGTAACTTGCTATTGCACTTATTTCGTACTTTTGATCAAAGGGGACATCAAGATGGTTAGGTCAGGTTAGACATTGAATTTAAAAATCAATATACAAATACCATTCAGAACAGTAATTATGTTAGATTGCACCATATATAAAACTGGATTCTCTGTGTACTTCTTTAGGAGACAGAGCAAAATATATCTGTCAAAAGGTATTAGGTGAAAAATATGTCCAAATCTGTATTTTAATAGTTCTGTGAATTCTCTCTCTTATGGTCTGGCTGTTAGCAGCTCCTGGATAGTGTAGATGAGAGCAATTGAACCACATGCAGACACAGTTGATGAGGATGTGCTCCCTGGCAAATTGAAAGGAAAAGGCACTTTCAGGGTTGCAATTCATTTCATTCTAAAGCAGACTTCTGAAATAATCTGGATTAATTATCGCTATTTGTCTAGACTTGTCTACAAATTCAACATTAGGTAGCTAGTAAAAGCACAAAGACTAACTCTAGAAACATTTTAAGTTAGCTAATGTTATTCCTCTCTAGTGACATGTAATTTCAGATAAATGGTTTATTTATGATCGACTAAAGATTTGATTAAGTCTTGTCTAGGTGTCTGTAAAACAGGTTTAACCTGGTTTTGTGAAATACTAATAGTGTATTTCCTAGTGTGTTTCCATGGCAGAGCTGACCTCAGCACTGAGCTATTTTCACAGCTTCAAAAGCTGGCTTTGAATCTGAGCTCTGCTGTGCTAGGCTGTCAGTGCTGGTTACCTAAAAGTTAGTCTCAGAAGTTTTGATCTTGTCTTAGGCTGCATGCACATATAAAGCATTACAGTTTAACAGTGCTTTCGGCAACATTCATTTCAGCAATTCTTGTTTCCTGTGAACTTTTTAATAACCAACCACTTTTAATCTCCGCCATCCAGGTTATTTGGCTTGAGGAGTGCCTAAGGCCTAGCAGGATTAGCTTTTTTTTTCTTCTTCGTTTTTTTTTTTTTAGTTTTCCTGGTGCATTCTTTCGGAACTGAAGTAAAAAAATACTTTGTGAATTTGAGACTTCACGTAGCAAGTATTTTTCTGAGCTTCAAGGCTGAAAAAAATTCTGTTTCCATGGACTTTGAACAATTATAACTCTTAAACCACTTACCTGATTTTCTTCTGTACACCGTAAAAAAGGTATTTTAGTAAGAAGTTGAATTAAGAGATCAATTTCATGTATTTGAATAAATAGTCTGAAATGGAATCTTAAATTCAACTTTATGTATAGTGAAGCTGTTTGGTTTTTGCCTTTTTTTTCTTTTATATGTCCTCTTTAATCTCCACACAAATATTTGTAGTCTGTAGCCTATTGTATTAGTAGCTAGTTTTCCCAGTACTTTTCCATGGCCTTTCCCTAAGCAGAAAGACAAAACAAATTCCAGAGCTCTAAGCACTGGGAGGTTCAAGGCTCCGTGTTGTCCTGGTTCTTCCTGGGAACCAAGGCTGAGAACAATTCTTTGAGATACATTCTCATGGACAAAGTACAACTAGTGCTGAAGGGAGGACTCCAGAGAAGGGACTTGACTGGGGGGGAATTGCATTATCACTTGCCCTCCTAATTGGTGCTTTTTGTCAATTATGACAATTTTTTAAAACCTATAAATGTGTACTCATCCCTGTAAGAGTGGGCTTTTGTGGACATCTTTCCATAACTGCCCCTGAAGGCCTTTAATGAAGATCCTCTTTTATATTAACACCTTACTAAATTTGTCTTGAGATTCATTTCCAGGTTGGGCAAAAGGCAACAACAGCATATTAAAAATCCTTACACCATTACAGTATTGTAATACATTTGTAATCCTCAAAATATTCATTTCTGAAAGAAATAAAAACCAACCACATTGCTTAAAACATCACTGTACCCAACTAAAAGTAAAAAAATCCAAGAAAGATCAGAAAAAAAATCAAAATAAATTACCTTCCCTTACATTGTGGTAGGGTTTCCATGGGTACAGTCTTCAGGTGCTCTTGTATCTATTCTGAGATGATGAAAGAGAGTGAAGAGTGCCACAGGAATGTGGCTTTTTTCCTATGTAGTGCAAGTTTCCTATTTTGAACCCCACTTGCTCTGTTCACTAATGGAGGAAAAGCTTCAGTGAACTTTTTCAGTTACATCACTTGAGGCTTAAATGGGTATTGTTCATGTCCAAATTTTCTAGTGTAAGACTGCTTGAAGTCAGGGACAGACTGTCCAGTGAAATGATGCTAAAGATATAAGTATGTATTTTGGCTACAAACATACTTATAAACCCCCTAAAATTAACTTACCTTTTCAGAGACAAATTCTGCTCAGGTGTGTTAAGTTTCCAAATGCAAACAGAGGTCACATCTCTGTTCATCTGAGAACACACTGTCATGCCTGATAATGTTCATCTCTTCCCTTGCACCAAATCTCAGCAGTGAAATACAGAGCTAATGTGGGAGCATTAGGGTTATAGCAAATATGTTGGCTGAAAAGCTGCCAACAGCAAGGTGTGTGGAGCAATAAAAACTTCCTAGGCAGGTTACTCCAGTTGTGTGCATGAGTATGTAAATATACATACCTGACAAATAGAGAAGCAGCAGCACTAGTCCTTGTTGCTCGCTTTCCTTTGTGTCCCCATTCCTCCATTCACACATCTACATCCATGGAAGACAGGAAGGAGGGTTCTGCCACTCTGAGTGAGCGTACAGTTTTTATCAGCAAATGAGAGTGGTCTGATGTATATTGTAACACCTATTCTGTTCATAGAGCCCTGAACCCCTCTTTATACATTTAAATTACTGGTTTGAACTATCTAATTTAATGTCTGGCTATCTATATTTAAGGTCTTGGCTGCATAGTGAAAAAAGGGCACACAAATGGAAGCTAAAAAACCAAACCCCAGGAATTATCATAAAGATCAAATCCCAAATCTATCTAGTTCAGAATATTTATTTTGTCAGTGATAATAGCCATTATCAGATCACACAGAAAGGCATAAGCTTCTGGATCTAGAAACTACAGATTGGTTTGAACCATAGAACATAGCATTTATTATTAATTTTTTTATAACCTAAGTTCTTCTGCTGTCTGTTGATGACTCACTTTTTGACAAAAGCTGCACTTTAATCCAATAAGGTCTGAGTGAAAATCTTTTATTTTATTCATTAATTTAATATAGTCACAATTTAAAAGAAATTGGTTTAGAAACTGAATTTATAAATCATCTCGTCAAGCCATCTAAAATTGGACTTGTTCAAAAGTGGAGTATTAATATTCCTATAAGAATCTACCTTATTTTCATTCTTCAATGCACTAACATTTCAAACGAATGAAATTGAAGTCCACTGTTGTGGGTTTTTTTCCTAGTCTACTATTATTGTTGTATCACATATTTTTCAATACCAATAAAGCTTTATTGCTTTACATCTTGAATGTGATGAATTTTAGTTTAGCTTTTTGGCTGTCAGCCAAAGGAAATTATCTTACTTTTCCCAGGGAGATGAGAGTGTGGGGGGGCATAGTTACATTTGTATGTTTCGTTTGTTCTAGGGCACTTAAGTCTTGTCTTTTTTTTGTAAAGGTACAGCTTGATCTTTTGCTGATATAATTAGTCCAAACATGTTTATAAAATTAAACAGACCAGCACATACATTTGTGGTGTAAACCTCTCAGTTGAAAATGTTTAGGTTTGATGTGGTAGCACTTTGAAATACAGACAGCTGGCATATGATTGCATTGTGTGTTGGGTTTTTAATAAAGGTAATAATTTGATAATACTATTGTACCTTTTTCTAAATTCACTGGCTACAGTCTAAGAGAAGAAGGATATTTATAGTTATATAGGGATAAACTTAGACTTCAGCAATGATAATTTTTTAGCTAACTGTTTAACCAAAGGACAGTTTAAGTTTGATCTAGTTAAATTTGCTTTAGTTCCTGTAGTCTGAAACGTTACTCTTACACAAAACAATACCATTTATCTGAAACAAATTTTCTATTGAATAAAATACTAAAAAGTGTTCTGCAAAATTCAGCAAAAAATTCATCAGATTATGGAAGCTCAGTTGAAAATCTTTGAGCCAAGTCAAAATAAAAGAAACATGGAGTACTAATTTTGTTTTTCGCTCTTTCTTTGAATTTTTTTTTCTTCTTTAAACTGAAAAAAGCTCCAACAACTCCACTTAAAATTTATTTTTATCATTAATAATAAAAAAAATATACAATGAGATATTTTTCCTTGGAAGTGTTTTCATTTAGAAAATAATAATACACCTCTCTTTAAGAATAATTACTTTGGTGATTATAGTCTAGTCTCTTATAGATCCTACAGATCTCAGCTCTATTTGCTGGACTGAAAACAGTGGCAGAATTATTCCTCAGCTGCTAGATTTGCAGAACAATTGCTAGGAATGTAGCCAACAGCCTTAGAGGAAAGTAGTTTCAGGGTACTAACATGGGTTCTCCCCTGCACAAAATCAATTTTTGTATTTTCTTTCCTGTCTTGAAAAGTTAATATCTTTTCCCACCCTACAAAACTGGCATTTTCAAAAAGGATCTTTTTTGGTAAGATAAGCATGCCCAGTGAAAAATCTGAGGCATTCTATTTCAGCTGTTCTCTGCATCATTTGTAATTCCTCTAATCTTTTTAGTTTGTCTTCTGGGTGTCACTGTAATTCCATAATGTAAAACCATATTAGGTAATGAACCCCAGGAAATTTATTTTCCAGTTTTTTCCTGACAAACTATCAAACCATGAATTAGCCACTTAGGTGTTAAACCACAAACCATGAAACCTCATATTGGTGACCTGAATTCTCTGTTCTACAGCCAGGTGATTGATTGGAGGCAAAAAGTCTAGCACTAAGGGAGGTACTGAAAAGCTCAGATTCAAGAGCAGCTCAGTTGGCCATGAGGCTGTTTTGAGGATGTTCAGGAGAAAGTTGTTTCTACTGCTTTGGGAGATGAATCATGAATTGCTTTTATGAGCAAAAGACCAGTCATCTTTGTAAAGGCTACTTTTCACACTTATCCTAGTTTGCTCAGAGAGGATCCCTTGAGATCCTCAGAGAATTTGCTATCTTTTTAGTGTCCTAGTATTTTTATTCAGAAAAAGTCTTAAAATTGGAAGCCTCATATGATCTATATAGCTTCAATTTTACTTATAAATGGTATTCAGTTTGCAGGACTTTTATCTTTAACAAAACAGTTTTGAAAAGCTAAACTAGGAATGAGAAATAGAAATAACTGCATTGGGCATTGAGAAATTAATATAATTCTAGATTTTTTTTATATAGAAGTATTGTATTTAGTTATAGAATCACTACAATTAATGCAAAAATGTAGTATATGAAAAGAATGAGAAATTATTAATATGACTATGACCACAATTACCAGGTAGGAAATTTTGCAAGAATGAAAACAGATACTTTTCTTAGGTGTAGTAATTTTGGAAGTAGGTAGCTTCATAACCTAACAGACTGATAAAGGAGCTGACATTACGATATTGCCATGGAAAGGCACAGTGTGCTTGCTGGCTGATAGATGTGAAAACTGCCAAGTTCACAGCACAAACCTGAGGGAAATTAGCTGAGTTCAAAGGGAGGTTGTGTAGCATTCAATGGATAACGAATTTTTGTCTGGAGCCTCGGTCTTGTCTGCTTGTGACTTCATTAAATGACTTCCTCCAAAGCTGCTGAAAGTTGCTGACTCCATTTTGCTTCACAGGTATTAATTAAACCCTAACAAATCAGAATGGCAGTTTGCCCTGTTGCTTTTGACTGCAACAGGGAGAAAAGAAGTCGATGCACTCCTAAATTGCAGTGAATACTTTGCTGATTCATAGTCAATATGCTTTTGTATTTCACAATTTATTTAGGTTCCTGCTAGTGCAGCTCCCACTCCTACATGACGCAGCCGTCTAAAATCTCTTATACAACCATTGTGTGCCCATCTCTTTATCACTCACTGTTCTATCCATAATCAACAACATGGAAAAACTAGTTTTTATCTATTGGTGTTTCCTTGCAGAGACTTTAGTGATCACTGCTCCCTGTTAACCCTGATGGATAGTAGAGGGGAGAAAGGGCACAAGCGTATATAATACAGAGGCTATTTCTCCTTTCACCCTTCTGCTGCATCCAATCCAGGCACCTTGCACATGAGTTTTTCAGAGCATTTCTTACCTTTAGTGATTGCATCCAAAAATAATTTTACTCCCATCTCTATCATCCTTTGTCTATGTGTATGTCCCTTTCTGTAGTTCTTACAGTTTTTTCTCCTCTTATCCATTTTCTCAGCAGCATTTTGCAGAAAATATCAAGACTTAGTGAGACACATTTTGTCTCAGAGCCAGCAGAAACCAGAGCACAATACCAGAAGCCCTATATTTTTTTGTGTACCTTTTTCCCTTCGCTGGCATTCAAAACTCCTCCCTATTCAATGTTGTCTGTTAATCCATTAATATTAGGTTTTTCCCTCTCATCAGTCACTTTTAGAGATGTCAAACAAGGCTTGGGATTGATCCCCAGAGATTCTCCAATAGACACTAGCCTCCCAACAGATGGACTACAGTTGACTACTTTCTTACAGCTTTTCTAAGATTTAAAGACTAGACTGCAGCATTTGTGGAAAAAAAAAGCTTTACAACTTCATGTCATAATGAGTCATGTTGTAGCTCACACACAATTTAGTGTTTGTTAAAAACAATTAATTGAATGCTAAAATATTGCAAGAAATATTTCTGGTTCCAGAGAAATCTATCTAATGTGCAGCAGTAGAACACTTATTTGTGTTCTATTTATAATTTTTTTACCTCTATTTTTTGGTATTATATTTTCTTGTAATCAGCCAGATTTCCTTAAATATGTTTATTGTTTTTATTTCGCCTTTCCTCCAGCTCCTGATAGCACAGACAGACAATGCACCATGAAAGCAACGTTTATTCAAAGTAGCTCTTAGATTTTAAGTGAAGCAGGAATAATTATGACCAATGTTTATCACTTGTGAAAACTCCAGAAATTCCCAGTTTATGTCTGGGGACATTGACATGGTTTTGACACTTAGCCCTAAGACATGAGATTAAACCTCAAGTAAAGAACTGTAAGAGACTAAACTGAATTTTAACAGATTTCAGTGCTTTTTATTTGTGCTCAGTACTGTTCTCCTTCAGACTCATAAATCAAAGAACATCCATTTGGAATAGAATCTGCACCTTTGTACCATTACAAGCATTCAATAGCATAAATGAATGTAACATATATTTTAAATTTATGCTTCATGTCTTAATTCCCACCTTTTTATTATTCCTATTTATTTTATCAAAACCAGTGTTGTAAATCATTCTTCATTTGATTCAAAAAGTAGGTTTGTTATTGTGCTGGTTGTGGCTGTGATAAAGTTAATTTTCAAAGTTAATTTGAAATCAACTTTGATACAAAATTAATTGTTAAAATAAACTTTAAAAAGTTAACTTTTAAAGTTAATATTTTATAAGCTAGTATGAGGCTCTGGTTTGGATCTGTGATCAAAACAGTGTTGGCAACACAGGGATATTTTCATGGTCTCTGAGCTGTGCTTACACAGGCCTTTTTTAATGCTCACCCTGCTCCACCAGCAGGGAGGCTGGGGGTGCACAAGGAGTTGTGAGGGGACACACCCTGACCCCAACTGACCCAAGGGATATTTCAGATCATATGGCATATAAAAATGGGGGAAGGAGAAGGATGGAAGGATGTTCAGAATGATGGGGTTTGTCTTCCCAAGTAACCATTGCACATGATGGATCCCTGCTTTCCTGGAGATGGCTGAACAGCTGTCGGCCTGTGGGGCGTGGTGAATGAATTCCTTGTTTTGTGTGTGTGGCTTTTGCTTTACCTTTTAAACTGTTTATCTCAACACATGAGTTTTCACACTTTCCCCTCATATTGTCTCCCCAGCCCAACTGGGGGAGAGTGGGTGAGTGGCTGGGTGGCATTTAATTTTTGGCTGGGGTTAAACCCTGACAGTTATTTTTTCTGTTCTTATGCATTTATGAAGTTTATGTACTATGACGTATAGGGAATGGGGAAAACAGGTCACTTGGGAGGATTACAAGAATGTTGTCAGGGATGTAATGTGGAAGGCTATTTGGAATTAATTTTTTCAGGCAATGTCAAGGACAACAGAAAGGGCTTCTTCAAGTACAACATTAGCAAAAGGAAGATGGGAAAATAATGGCCTGCTGATGAATGAGGTGGGTGCCCTGCTGATAGAGGGTACACAAAGGTGCAGTTACTGAATGTCTTCTTTTCTTTACTCTTTTCTGCAAGGCCAACTGTCAAGAATCCAAGACCTTGGAGATAAGAAAATCTGGAGAAAAGAAGACTTCTCCTTGGTCAAGGAAGATGGGTTTGAGATCATTTGTGCAAATTGACACCAACAAATCCATGGGTGCTGACGGGATACACCCACAAGTGCTGAGGAAGATGGCAAATGTTATTGATAAATCACATTCCATCATCTTTGAAAGGTCATGGAGTGCAGAGAACTTGCCTGAGGACTGGAGGAAAGCTAATGTCACTTCAATCTTCAAAAAGGGAGAGAAGGATGACCCAGGAAAATATAGAGCAGTCAGCCTCACCACAATCCCTGGAAAGGTGATAGAACAAGTCATAGTGCATGTCATCTTTAAACATGTGAGGAAAAAGAAGGTTGTTGGGAGTATTCAACATGGATCCACCAAGGGGAAATCATGTTTGATGAATCTGACAGCCTTCTATGAGGGCATGACAGACTGGGTAGAAGAAGGGAGAGCAGTGGACATTGTCTTCCTGGACTTCTGCAAGACTCCTGACAGTCTCCCATAACATCTTCATAGGCAAGCTCAGAGAGTGAGCATTGGATGAGCGGACTGCAAGGTGGATTGATAACTGGCTGAGTGGCACAGCTCAGAGGGCTGTGATCAGTCGTGCAGAGTCCAGTTGGAATTGGTAGCCAGTGGTGTTCCCAAAGGCCAGAACTGGATCCAGTCTTATGCAACTTATTCATCAATGACCTGGATGAAGTGGACCCCCAGCAAGTTTGCTGATGATGCAAAACTGGGAGGAGTGGCTGCTTCCAGACAGGCGTGACAGGCTGGAGACTTGGGTGGAGAGGTACACAGTGAAGTTCAAAGAGCACAAATTCAGGGTCCTGTATTTGGGGGAAAAAACCCCTCATGCACCACTACAGGTTGACCTTCTGTAAAGCAGTTCTGTGAAAAGGGAGTCCTCATGGAAAACAAGTTAACCATGATCCAACAGCATGTCCTGGTGGCCAAGAAGGCCAGTGATACCCTGGGGTTCGTTAGGAAAACCGTGGCCAGCAAGCTGAAGGAGGAGATCCTGCCATTCTACTCTGCCTGAATAAGGCCATGTCTGGAATACTGTACCTAGTTCTGGGCTCCTCAGGTCAAAAAAGACAAGGAACTGCTGGAGAGGGTCCAGTGAAAGACTATAAAGATGGACAGGGCACTTTTATGAGGAAAGGCTGAGAGAGCTGGGCTTGCTTAGTCTGGAGAAGAGAAAACTGAGTGGGGACCTCAACAATGTATACAAATATCTTCAGGGCGGATGTCAAGATGATGGAGACAGGCTCTTTTCAGTGGTGACCACTGACAGAACCAGGCACAGTGGGAACAAACTGAAACACAGGAGGGTCCATCCAATCAGCTATTTGAGCCCAGGAAATCCAAAGCCCCTATAAAAAGGGCAGCCGTAATAAACTTGGGGCTGAGGACTCTCGGTGTTGTTTCATGTGTCTGTCTCCAACCCATGACTCCACATAACAAGAGCACTGGAACAGGCTACCCAGAGAGGTTCAGGAGTCTACTTCTCTGGAAATACTCACAACCTACCTGGACATGATCCCATTCAAACTACTCTATATACCTGTTTTAGAGGAGGTTGGACTAGATGATTTTCAGAGGTTCCTTACAGCCCCAACCATTCTGTGATTCTCTGTATTTCTTTTACCTTGTTTTACATTGCTGTATGGATATTGAATATATATATATATATGTATGTATGTATATGTAAAGAATTAAANTCTATGTACCTGTTTTAGAGGAGGTTGGACTAGATGATTTTCAGAGGTTCCTTACAGCCCCAACCATTCTGTGATTCTCTGTATTTCTTTTACCTTGTTTTACATTGCTGTATGGATATTGAATATATATATATATGTATGTATGTATATGTAAAGAATTTTACTTTCCTTTTCAAGTTGTTTTCCATTTTGACCAAGTTATATTGAAATGCTTTTATCCCCACAGAGATGTAAAGAAGTGTATGCAAATAAGATAAGAAATGACTCATAAACTTCCTGAGTCTAATAACCTTCACAGAAGAATTTTGGATTAGAACATCCAGCCTGAATATAAAAATGGAGAGCTATATAGGCTATATATAAACCTCAACCCTGCTTGAGGTGGAGGTTTTAAGATGGTTAGCACAGTACTTGGAATACATGCAACAAAGAAGTTAGAATATTGGGATAAGGAGTTGTAGGTTTTGGAGTTCATTGAAAAATGAGTTTTCCATTGCTAAAAGTCAAGGGGTTTCCTTCTAGATGACAGTGAAAACAGTCTTGGATGGTGGAATAAAGTCAACATCCTTTAACTTTATTCACAGGCTGAAAACAACCAAACCATTTCAACAGTGCTAACAGCTGTAAAAGGGCTGGTCTGGCTGGAATAGACTGAGTTTCTCATAGTCATCACAGAGTGTACAACCTGGCCTGGTCCTACTACACTGCATGCCAGCAAGGAGCAGCTGCCTTAAGCATAGACAGTATTTTCCATCTTTCTCCATGTCCCATTGCCCAGATAGCCTTGATGCCAGCAGCAGCTGGCTTCAGCTTTGCCCTGCTGTGATTTTCACTCAGCTGTTCAGGGATAAGGTTGGAATTGGCTGCTGTAGAAACTGAGAGAGATGTCCATTAGGGAGCAGGGGAAGCAGCAGCTGAGTGGCTGCTGGAAAGGAGCCTGTGTGAGGCTGACATGCCATTCCCTGGAGGATAGAAGCAGCTGTGGAGAGGAAGAAAGGGGAGGACATTCCTCAGATTTGATCTTACTCAGAGGAGTATAGGCATTTCTGAATATTGGTGACTACGTGAAAAATTTAGGGTGTATCTAAATTATGGTCAGTTCCTACCATTCCTTTATGCAATAGTGTCCATATTGAGCTTTGTTCCAAGAGACAGGAAAGTAAACAGGGATTTCATACAGCTTAAAGACTGCAGCATCCGAAAATGGCAGTGCAGGAAGAGAAAGCCTTGGCAACAACTTGTGACACTGTGTCCAATATGAAATAAAGTCTCCCAGGGAGATCTCAATTTCCCAAGGAGAACAACTCAGCTGGGGAACAGGAAAGGTTCCTGGGACCTGCTGCTCAGACATCTGGAGCTTTCCTGACCAAATGTTTATTAGTTTTGCAACAATTGTAGGTATGCTCCTCCCTCTTGATATTGTGAAAGGTTAAAATAATAACTTTTATCACTAATACCTCTTCTTCTGGAGAAGGAAAAACAAATGGTGACCAAAGGAGGCTAACAAGCATATAAACAGAAGGAGGAGTGTAAATCAAATGGAGTATATATGTACATAGGCAGCATTTAGCCTTACCACTTTTAATAGTACAAGGTCACATATCTCATGCATGTTGTTGCTGAATTCTAACACAATTGAGGGAGTAGGCAGAGGCTGCATTTTTTTTTTGGGTAAAACTGCTGACAAAAGAAAGAAAAGTAGGAAATTTGTGAATGGGGAGAGGTAAGATAGAAGATGAGAGATAATGAAAAACAGCTGCACTTTGGAAACTGCCATTTTGGACTGAATATTTCCAATTTTCTTGATGGCACAAACAAACAAGCTATTCTGACTTACACTGATCAAATTTGAAATAAATGTTTGGTTTTCCCTCATCTTACATGACACAAGACAAGCAGCTCACTTAAATAACAGAATATCCCAAGTCTGTCTTAATTCGTTTCAGAGGGGAGAAGAAATCATGGGCCAAATAGAAGTCTAGGCTCCTGTGTACATGCTTTGTTGTCATATGTGTTTCATTTTTTATCAGCTACTTGTCTAGTAATCCTACTGAATCTGAATTCTGTGATGTGCTTGGAATAGCACCAGCAAATTTACCTTTCTTTTCTCTTTCATTCCCTCAAGAAGGTAGTGCAAGACCATTCATTTGTATTAACATAACTTATGACCTAATGGTCATCCCAATTTTTTAAAAAAATTCCTGAAGTAGGTATTTAGCTTATACATGTTGCCAACTGAAGTTTTATTTCAATTTATTCTGGATAAAGCTGTAAATTCCAATATATTCACATTTTATGTAAAATAAGGTCCTAGACTTAACTATGGAGTATGATGAAATCCATTTTTTTGAGCTGCATGCAATAATTAAATATTTTCTAGTATCAAGGGAAACTTTTCTTGTTTTCCACTATTGCAATGATTAGGTTAAACATTCAAAAATTAATATTTTACTGTACTCTTAATATACCATGATAATAATTAATCTTGTGCTAAAATAAGGAACTTTTAAAAAATAACTTTAAAAATAGTGGAATATGGGAAAAAGTAGAATGAATATAAATTCAGTTAAGAGTAACCAAAAGTCAGTAAGCTGCTGTGGTTTGTTGTGTGGAATTCCACCTCACTGGAGGCTGATCTTTATTCTGCAGGACTTTTATGTGATAACTTTGTTTTTATAAAGACACAAAAGAAGAAACATTTTTAAAGTAAAAGTACTGTGGTGTTCTAGTGGATTTTATTGATCTCTGAGTGCAAAACCAATTAAATTAAGAACTTTTGTCTTAATAACAGACATTTATCTTTTTATCAGATTGATATAGAAAATCTGAAATAATGCATATGTAACCAAGATGCACTGCATTTGCCCACTGACACATACAAAAAAATCCATATGATAACATTATAAAATATTTTACACCATTGTTTCCTTTGTGATTGGCTTTATTGTAAGCATATACTCATATATTCAGCATTTGTCCATGTGTAGAGAAACTAAATTATCAAAACAGTGAAAGTATTAATTTTTTTAATGAATTAACACTTATGAGGGAATTTATTTTGCTTTCCAAAGCACAGGAATCAAAGATAATATAGATTCTATGGGGCTGATTTCATCTAATGACTGTAGGAATAGAAAACTTCACATCTTCTCAAGTAAATCCATTTGCCTTTACAGCATACTCATGAAGCACCTCTCAGCACCTCTTCATCCTCTTACTGGTTCTTCACTTATCAGTGTTCACTAATTTTTGTCTAGAATTTATCCTCAGCTAACCTTATTTGAATTGGTAGCTTTGAGGACACTGCAGACAGAAGCTACTCTTTCTGAAATGTGAGGAGACAGCAATAGTGAGGAGTCTTACATCTTTATCACCCTATTCAGTGTGATTCTGCCCAGTGGCAGGGGAAAGATCAGCTCCTGGGCTTCTAGGGCTGGAGACACATCCATTAACCCCTGCTGTACCACACAGAAGAGTGATGTTTACAACTACTAGAAAACAGTTATCACTAATACCAGAAGGAAATACTCATAAATAAAATACTGATTTTATTGTAAATGTTATTATTTGTAAGTCTTTGTAAAGACTGAGCTATTGTGATTGAAAAAAAAAAACAACAAAAAAAACCCTGAGCAAAAAACCCAGTATTAAACTCCTGTGGTCTTAACACATTGTAAGCATATTAAAGGCATCCAAGTCACAGGGAAGAATGTGCTAGAATAAAGAGTTTGTCTATCAATGGAAATAGAATCACAGAAATGTTGAGGTCAATAGGGACCTCTGGTGATTCTCTGCTTCAATCCTTTGTTAAAAGCAAGGTCAGGTAGAACAGGTTGCATAAGACCATACCCATATGTGTTTTGAATGGTTCCCAAGATTCAGACCTCCAAGATTCTCTGGGCAAACTCTGAGAAAGAGTGAAAAGATTACCTCCTTTGACCTGCTGGCAACACTTTTTCCAGTGCACCTGAGAAAATTGCTGGCCCTCTTTGCCTTGACAGCACAATTCATAGCATCAAAGAAGCAATCATAGAATCATTAGCTTAAAGTATCATAAAATCATAGGATAACATAACAGTTTTGGTCAAATGTGACCTTAAGGATCATCTAGGTCCAACATCTCTGTACCATCACCCAAGTAGTTAATGAAGCTGTTCTTCAGCAATGGTCCCAATACAGATCCCTGGTTATGCAACTAGCAACTGACCTCTGACTGGACTTGGTGCCACGAATCACAGCTTTCTTAACCTGGCTGTTCAACCAGCTTTCAGTCAATTGACTGCATTTTTCACTTGCCTAATCTTTACAGCAGTTTTTTCATGAGGATGTTATGAAAGACAGT
Organism: Urocynchramus pylzowi; assembly: GCA_013397555.1. Lineage (NCBI taxonomy): Eukaryota > Metazoa > Chordata > Aves > Passeriformes > Fringillidae > Urocynchramus > Urocynchramus pylzowi. Next base: position 1,206,228 of record VZRH01001693.1, on the reverse strand, counting down.
GTTGAAAGACTCAGTAAAAGCAAATTAAAAAGCATACACTGCTCATTCAGTGAGCTGCTCATCTGTCTAAACTACTTTGGGGATTTTGTACATTTCTGTTTAGATATCAGTTCTGTGATTTTTTTTTTTTTTTTTAAGCACGGCCTATCAGCATGGTTCACCACTAAATTTTCAGAAGTTTCCCTCTAGATATTGTCTTAATATATGTCTCCTTTGTGTTTACTGCAAGTAAAATAAAGCCTTTTTTTTCCTAGATGGCAACTGGGAGAATATAATCCTGGTTCAACTGTCAAAAGGCTGTATAGCTGCACTAGGAATTTATATGGCTAGCTAGCCTATTTTATTTCTCTATGACATTTAACAATGCTGTCTTGCACACTAAACAATAACTTTTGTTAACTGCTTTTCATGCTAGCATTCTCTAATGCTTTTAGTCAGTTGTGACATTTACACTTTCAAGGTTTGGAAAGACATTCACCCCTACAACTCTCTGCAGTCTACTCAGATCCCTCACTTTGGGTCTGGTCACGGTTCCCAACCAGATGAAGTTTCCTGTGGAAAATAAAGTTCCCCTCATCTTGGAGATTTATATTTTCTTTCTAGTAAAAATTTAAGAACATGCTGGGAATATGGGAGCAATAATTCCTTTGATTATCTTCTTTTTTACCTAAACAAACAAGAAACTATAATATTAAATACGTGAAAAAAATTATGCAGGTTTAGTACTCATGTGATACATTATAATTAAATATATTTCTAAATATTCTCACTGGAATATACAGGAACCACTGGTTTTATTTTGCATGTTTTATTTTTACTGTTTATATCTGTAACAAAATCACAGTTCTTATTCACTTCCAGCAGTGACACTGCTGTCAAAATCCAACTCCATTTCAAAAGGACAAGACTCGTTTTTATTTTTAATAGCTCCCTGTGCTTTACCTGCCATCTCATAAATGACAAGAGCAAACTCAAAACCAAATAAAAAAATCTCAAGCTTTTCATTTTCAACACCATTTTTTAAATCTCCCTGTCCATCTCACTGAGGTGATGGTATAAGAGGGAAGCTTGTAGCATTCATTATATTAAAACCACGTCAGCTTCAAGCTCTGTTCTTTTATATGCTAGCTAAATATATTCTAAACTGCTTGTATCTTTCTGCCATCCTTGCACATTTTTAATGCCTCTTTAGCTGCTTGATTTATCTCCAAACCTGCAGATTGCCTTTATAAGAATTCCCATTGACTGAAGTGATACTTATTCATGTGAGCAGAGCTGATAAACTGCAGGTCTCTCCATCACACAGAGCTCTGCTGATTACGACGCTACAGATTTTGTTTTCTTTCAGTAGGCAAAATAGATTTAGAAACACATTTTTTCTTCATCCCTCAAAGGATCTCATAGCAGAGTGGCTGAGATTCAAAAACTGGCTTTTCAGATGACAGTAAATAATTCTGAATGGTTCCTACTTCACCTGACATATCTAGAAAGCCTTTGTCACAGTAAAAGATGTTTTCAGCCCAGAGAGACTCAGGCATCAAGGTCTTCTCTTTTTTGTGTAACACCTAGTGCAACATTCCCCACCTGCCTGGATGGGTTCCTGAACCACCCTGTAGAAGCATTTATGCGAAAGTAAATTAGTGTTGTACAATGTACACGAGCTTTTTAATAATAAAACCAGACCATTTCACTGAAGATTAAAATAAATGCAAACAACCAAAAATCCTGATTCAAATCTGAATCTATTCCCTCATAGACATAATTCATTCCCAACAGGATTAAGGGGACAGAAGAGAAAACACACTTAGGTCATCTGCTACAATATCAGTGTCATGATATTGTGTTTCACAAGTGAATGGAGCTCAAGAAAGAAATTATGGTCCCCCACCCTGAACAAATGTGTCTCTGCCTCCTATTTTTGCTTCCTCTTCTATGCACAAACATGCAAGATTTCTGATTAGACAGCTAAACCTGTATAAGATGGCTGAGGTAATTAGCAGAGTAAATGGAAAACAAGCCAAGTTCTCGAACAGCAAGTCACAGAATCTCTCCTACGTCTGAAATAAATCTAAATGCTGATTTTCATCGAGTTGTTTTACTATACCTAGGAAATGCAGAATAAGAACAAATGAGGTTCTACTTGCATTGAGAAATTTGAATTAAGAATGTGCTTAAAATTTATATGTACCTCAAATACAAAAATATAAGGAAATTTATTTGTAAATTCTTTAATTTTCACCAATGGGATTTTTTAAGGTTTCATGTAACTCTTTTACAACAATGAACATCCTGGCTGTTCTTAAAAGAAAGAGGAAAAATTGAAAAAACCCCAAACAAATCAACCACCATTCATTCATCTGTCCTTTTTGTCTAGGAAGAAGCAGTAATATCTGCAATCTGAGCTCATGCCTGAAATGAGGATTTGATGAACTGCAAGAGAGCTGAGCTGAGAATCAGAGCCAGCTGCTCAGTTCTGATCCTGATCACCAATCCCATGGCTCAAACATGAGACCAGCAAAGGTTTCATGTCACTCAGTAGCTCCACCCTTTAGGGGTAACTCCTCAGTGACAAATACAGATAGTTTGCACAGAGGTAAAAGAAAGCACCTGAAGGATAAGCTCATGGGAGGACAACTAACACTTTTGAAAACCACAGTAATGCCTCTTCTTTTCCTCTTGACTAGTTGTGTTTGCCTCCATCCTTCTCATCAATGTTTTTGACAGTGTTTTCACTGCAGGGCTATAGGGCGTGACAATACTGTTTGCTTCAAAACTACTCCCCAAGTGCACAGGATGTTACAGAGTTACTGTAAAACAGAGTCACTAATTCTTCCTCTATTTTAAAAATGCTGTCAGAATATTTTGTAGGAAATACACCCATGCTGCAGCTAAGGAGTACTCTGATATATACAGAGTTTAAAAAAAAATTTTTCTTTTTTCAATCTTTAAAATAAGATATTTTATGTTATAAAGTGAAAGTTTTCTCCTCCCTGACATGAACAAATTCATGTTCCTTTATATCTTATATGAAGAGCAGTAATCCTAGTACATAGTTTTGGGGCACTACAAACTTATTTGAATGAATGGTCCTCTAAATATTCTGTTTGAATCACTCATTGGAGTATTTTGAAGTGTAGAAACTGTATTTTGATGATCTCATTGAACAAATGATAAAGCAATAAACTGGCAAAGTAGCCTATAAAATGGATTTCATTGTTGTTTACTATGGTCATGTCTTTTATGTGTAACTGGGGAGATGCAATTGTAAAGGACAAATGCCCCCCTTTTAAAATGGTAGCTTCAATCTTTTGAGATTTTTATTTTTAATTGTATTGTCATCTCCTAATTGTTTTTTCTTCTTAAATCTTCTTATAAAATTTCAGGAATTAAGGAAGTGGTAGACATAAATGTTTGCAAAGTCTTTTTCTAGGATAGATGCATGTATTTGCAGGTGTACAAACTTTTCATAATTATGTGATATATGTTATATGTTATGATTAGGCATTTCCTTTTCCTTTGGAAAATATCTCTGGTTTTATTTGAATGCTAACTTTAAAGCTAATAATATTATCATCAGGGAAGTATACAATATAATAGGAAGACAATAGTTTTTTTACCAAAATTGCTAAGTAGACTATCAGTCTTGGCATAATGATGGACTAGTCCCTTGCATAAAATTAAGAAGTCTCAACACACAACAAGTTCAGATGACTAATAAAATTCATGAGTCTTCAGAAATTATGTACCAAACATGACTGCTTGAGAATATAGCTTTCCTTCATGGTAACTGTAAATTAAGCTGCCTCCTTGCTCCTAACTAGTGCAATAAGATGCATCAAATTAGAGTTTCTAAATGCAGGCAACTGTAATTTGTGATATCATTTACAGGCATAGCTGCTATTGCAGTTAAATTAATGTTTTACTTTGCATGGCCATTAGAACATGTAAATAGAGCATGATGACCACAGTAATTTCTTTCATGTTAAGTGATTAGATCCAGGGCTAATTAATGGCCAGATTCAAATTTTACATCACCCTTGGTTTGCTTTTTTCTTTTTAAGCTAATTGGATACTAACGTAAAACCAGTTTTATTTATGAGTATTTAAAAAATCCAGAAGTGCTTGGCTTATGCTTTGTGCTGTGTGTCTGAGTGTTTTGTTTTATTCCTGTTACTAATACATTTGGTGGAGACCCTGGTTGTAAAGTCCTTGAAATACATTCCTTACCATATTTTGTAAAGGTTGTCAAAGCAGAAAGCTGCTGCTTATTTTGGTAAGCATTCAAATGTTCTTCTGCTAAAATATCTTCCTTTTGCAAGGCATTGGGGAATGTGTGCAGACTTCTTGATTTTATTTGCTTGTTAAGTAGACTGGGAAAAAGAAAAAAATGGAGAAATTTATCTGTGAGTTTCTACATAAATGTGTTTCTTTTTCACTTAAAGAAATAAAATAGTCTTCTTTGGCCTTTTGATTTGGGATAAAATCAGTATATCTAAGTTCACTGATAATTCCTTAGTCATAGAATATAGATCTGATCCTTTTAAATTAGTAGAAGGACAACCATTTTTGAATAGCAATTCAAATATTTTTTCTGTCTCAAATAAATTTTATTGTGTTCTATGAAAGATGTGGTAATTAGAAAAAAAAAATTATTTCTTGTTTTTTAAATAGTGAAACTGCTTCATAATATCAAACAGTAAAAGCTGTCTGATGTAGACAACCTAATATACCCAATCATTACCCAAAATTTATTATTATTTTTTTATTTAAAAAAAGATACAATGCAGTTAGCAACATATTGAGAGATACCATGAAGCAGCATTGGAATACTATAAAAAATACATAAGTAAATACATATTCAAAGAAAAAAAGCCACAATCCTATTTTTAATTTTAAAGTAAAATTTACTTTATTTTTTTAATTCCCAAAGATATTTTACTACGCAATTCTATGCTATCAACAGCATTGTTTCCCCTTCAATGCTCCTCCCCCAAAGAGCTGTGTATGCCTACAAATGTCTCTGATTAAACTATGAAAGTGTTATTACTAATTTTACATTTCATGAGTACTTCTGAGGAAAATTTTTACTTGGGTCAAAGCATCACACATTTGAAATAGACAAATGTGGTATCAACTATTTTCCTTCAATAGAAAACTAAAATATGAGATATAGTCAAAGGGAACACTTTTTTGTCAGTATCATTTTCATTAGTGCACTGGAATTGAGTTCAGGCAGGTCAGCCTGAATATATTCAGAAATTATGGAGGCGGTAATTATAACTATATGAATAGCAAGGTATAGATACAAAAGAGGTAGCCATGTAAAACTTTTAAATATAGTTAACAAGTTTTATCTCTAGAGTGAGGAATAAATTTTCATAAATAAATTTGACTTCAGGTATTTTAGATTAATATTAGAAATATAAGACGTTTAAAATTAATTAGCTGTTTGGTTTCCTTCAAAAGTTAAACCCTTTCCCCCCCACCTTTTTTTTTTTTTTTTAATTAACTTTTCAAATGGCTCTTCCATGTATGTTTTCAGAAGAGAGGTGACACTCCTGAAACTCAAGCATTTTCCTCCCTGGCCATGATGATGAATAGCTGAGATGCAGATAACCAGCTGTTAAATGTCTAATTCAGGAAGTGCATTGTCTTTTTTTCTCATACTCTTGTCATTTGCAACAATTTATCCAGGTGCTAGCAAGTCCTGGAAACTTGTATATGGTCTGTACAGACCTGTGTGGAAAAGGTGTTTGAAAGTAATAACTAGAGCATGGTGAAGTTGCTCAAAGAAAAATTGCATGGGTAGATCTCATTCATTATTTACAAGGCTCATAGATTGATTTCTTGTATGTAGTGAACTGACCCCTGACCTTCATTCATTTATGCCTTTTAAAAAACATCAGTATATCGATAATAAATAAATCAACTAATTGAATTTGTGTTAGTCCTCCACTCTCTGGGTCTAATCCAAACCTCAGGCAGCAATCACATCAAGTGGTGATTTTTTTTGTTACCATAGACTAAATTAAATGTTGTTCCCATTACATGAAATTTTGTCCATTATGCTTCAAGTCACTATTTAGTTCCACCTTTTTGTGGAGCAGCTTCCCTCATCCTTTCAGAGAAGTGAAAACATTTACTTTATTAATTTCAAAGCAAATTAATTGGTTTCCATTTTATTCATCTTCACTAAAAATGAGATATAATTTTAAATAGTCATGTGATCCAAACCCCTAATTCTTTCTACATCAAACAGAGAAGATGTGATGCTACAGCCTTTCAAAACTAATTGAAGAACAAAACTGAAATATAAAATTCACAAAAATAAATATTTCCTTACAAATTATTTCGGCTTTGAAAAATTGACATTTACAGAGAAAAAAAGATCTACTGAAAACCTTCTGACTTTTTCAAATCCCCTTTGCTGCACTTTCTGATGTATGTAATAAGTCTATATGTCTAAGAAGAGGAAGATTATTTTCTAGCTCATGTTAGCACTAAATAAGTAGGCAGCAAATTCTTTGCTTTGCTTATCTTCCTCTTGCGTAGAAACCCATGATACTCATAGTACTTTGAGTTCTCAGATGATTATTTTGATGCCATAGAAGTTCTGTGATTCTTAAATATCCTAAGATTATTTAAATTTTCTTCTTCTTCTTCTTTCTTTTAAAACCAGAGTATTAGTTTATCTCTTCTGGTATTCTAAATGAATTAAATATTCATAATTTCACATCAAGATGTCAGTCAAATACACAAAGGTTTTGAAGCTATGTCGAAGCCCCTCCAACTTTCAACATTGACTACGATTTACTTAAAAATTCAGTCCTAAGTAATCAATATATTCACCAAAGCAGATGGATTCTTACAGGAAAAAAAAAAAAAAAAAAAAGTTTCTTCTCATGAATAAACTTTTTCTGTACAAAGATGTGCTGGTGAAATATGTCTTGTATTACACAGCCACTAAGGTGTAAATGTCTTTTGACAGAGTTAAAAGATGAATAGTCTTCATCTGTGTAACATTTCAAAAAGCTACATATGAAAGCAAACAGAAAGTGGATAAAATTGTGTGTAAAAACATAAGGTAAAGCATAAAAGCATAATAAGCTTAATGTACAAGTAGAAAAAGCAATAGGAATGTAATTTGTAACTAAAAATGAGATGAATAGTAAAAGAAATCTCTTTAAGAAAATATAATAAATAAAAGAACTCAAGCCTGCAATGCCATTCATGTTCTGTACGTGCATTTGCACAATAAGAAACATAACTGTTTTCATTTGTTTTCTGTTTTGTTGTTATTCTTAAATAAGACATAGATATAACGAAGAATTTTTTTTCTGTGTGTGTGGTGAGGCACTGTAACAGGTTGCCCAGAGAGTAACGAAGAATTTTTTTTCTGTGTGTGTGGTGAGGCACTGTAACAGGTTGCCCAGAGAGTTCTGGATTCCCTTGAAGTGTTCAAGGCCAGGCTGTACTGGGCTTCAAGCAGCCTGGTCTAGAGAAAGATATCCCTGCCTATGGGAGAATGGCTGGAACCAGATCATGCTGAAGATCCCTTTCAATCCAAACCATTCCATGGTTCTATGATTCTGTGCCACATGCAGTGACTTCGAAGACATGGCTGTATGTCTTTACATTGAAATCTTCAGTCATTGTTTTTTGCTGCTGTTCAGAGCAGGTTTACTCTCTCTGACATTATCTACCACATTTCATGAACATTAGCTGTTGACAAGGAGTGCAGTTGTAGCACACAATGGCTGCATTACCTCATGTTAACAGGAGCTTACTTTTACTCAAATTATAAAGAAAAAAAGCCCACATTAACAGAGAAAAAGGAAATTTTGCTCTTCACCCAAGGTATATGGTAGCTGTCAAATGTTGAATATTGTGTCTTGCCACTGACTACCTAGTTCCTGAAAAATGCAGACCCCATGGACTGCATGTTTTTGTATTTCTTATATTGACAATGCATGGGCCCAATCTTGTAGATGTAGAGTTAAGTGATGCCAATAACATTTTGGTAAATAACAGCCTTGTTCACAAGCCTTCCATGGTACCATAAGCACTGCTTATTACGTTACCACATTTGAAATAAATTAAGTAAAAGAAAAACATCATATTCAAAAATTATCTGCACTGAGCAAAAAAAGAATGGAGCTGAGTGTTCAAGTATGAACAGCAATGAAGACAGCAGAAGCATCCAATTTCTAAAACTAACCAAGTCCTCAGAGCCTATACTGAGTGTCTGTGTTATTTTCCTTTGTGCTTTAAATATTTTTCTACATATTGCAAGTTTAAGATCTGTCAACTTTGTATTTCAGTATAGATGTCAAAATCCATACCTTTAAATATACTAATGAGTATTTATGGAAAAATTAAGGGGGTCAGTACATGTCATCTTTAACTTACTTTGTTACAGCAGAAGCTCTTTAAAAACATCTCTGTGATTGAGAACATGAACCTTTATTTCTGCATAAAGAGAAGCGATGAAGTTGTCATGGTTATTATAGCCCAATTTAAGGAGCAGTACCCTTAAAATATTTTGACTTACTGAAGCTTTAATGAGATCAAATCTGTATCTAGGTCTTGACTATACTCACAGCATTTTTCTTGGATATGCAGACATGAAAAAGAATCACACCAATTTTACTGTACTATGCTTAGAATGAAATCACACCGACTTCTGTGTGAGGCATTTTCTACACATTCATCAGTTCAGCAATTTAGAATCTGTCTAACAGTTATCTTCCAAGATGTAGTTGAGAGCAAATTATGACAATGATTGTCCTAAGAAGAATGATTTTCATTTCATTTAGGCAGATGGATGGATTTTTTTGCAGATGCTGAACATTTGTAGATGTCAGAAGCAGACTTGTCAAAGCATTGTTTCAGAAACCCTTTTGGATTTTTTTTCCTCTTCACAGAAACAAGAACTGCTGCATGTGTCTTCAAAGTGTCTCTGTAAAGCTGTGAGGTGACCCAATATCCCCCCCCCCCTCCCATAATTAGGATCAATTAAGATATTTGTGATATTAGATAGCAAATTTTAAATACAAAGTCAGACACAAATACACAGCCACATTTTATACTAAGGTTGATAATATAGACACTGTAGTGGTCAAGAAGGTAGTCTCATGGGAGGACAGTTAAACCCTGCATATTCTGATATACAAAGAACATGTCCATGACTTGACCATTGTTTTTTCTGTGCAGTTTCCTATTTTGTTGCTAGCTTGTATTAAGGATTAATAATCAGGTGATTCACAAAAAAAATTAAAAGTATCTATTTACATTCCTCTTTCCTATAGCATATTAATGCTGAGAAATTTTTTGCTACCTTTTCCAAAGAGAACAAATGCTTGTATTATAATCCACAATTTAACAAGCTTGCTTGAATGAACCATCTTTGTTTTTTTATCTAGGAGTTCCTATGTTTAAGTTCTCCACATATACAGCTATGGACAACTATGTAACATGGTGACAATGGTTTTATAACAAGCGAATGTTAAACTTGAATAAAGGTTATGACTTATTTGATGACTCCTCCCAGCAAGCATTGACATTTGAACTGTAAAACACAGGCCATACAGATGCTTATCTGTCAATTCAGTGAAAAGTGTATCTAGCACCAGCTTTCTTCATGCTGAATATTCTTGGAAGAAATGTTCCACATAATATAGTTACATAGAAACAGTATTTTGCAAATTTTTTCACTAAGTACCTTGTTCACCTACTTACTATCACAGTCAGAAGGTACTGTTGTTATACAAAAGTGCATCTAATGAAGTATTTAACAATTGATTTTCATTCAAATTTTTCCATTAGCACATCATGTATCATCTAGCAAATCAGTTATGTAGTGAGTTATTTTTAATGCTGGTATGCCCCCTTCCTCACATCAGATGGGCAGTGCTGCCCCTTAAACTAGCTGCTGTGGTATGAATGAAGATTATGTGCTGAGATTTACTACAGACTGAGCATGACCAGACACCACTGACACATTTTCATGTGTATCTAGAAGAAGACTGGCCTTGCAGGGTGGCATGCCTTATTAGCTTTCCTAGAGACACTGCTATCTGCAGGTTTTCCTTCAGCAAATAAGGATGCCAGGAACAGTGATATTCACTTGTGTTTATTAAAAAATGTGAATTTTAATAATTAGGGTTACTAAATAGGTTATTAAATTACCTAAATTTCTGGATAGTTTATTCCTGTTTAGTTAAAAAATATTCCAGATAAGTGGGACAGATTTTTTAACAGTGTCTGTGGAAAATAATTAAATAATCATGTTTAAAGAAAGTCACAATGAAAGCTTAGCGATAATTTTAAATTAATGCATTTTAGATATTTCCAGAACAGAGATCTTAAGCCCTTGAGGGAACCGCTGTTAGCACCTTTCTCTTTTCAACTCAGTCTGCACTAAACATGATTTGTCACAGTAAGGACTTCAACCATGAAGAAATTCCTTTTAAAAATATAAAACCTGGAATGATCTTTCTGGTTTTTTTTAGATGGGAGAGTGACTTGAAGGCCAGAAAGGTTTTATACATTTGTTTTCAAGTTAAGACTATTTTATTTTTATTTATAAATTTGATCTTGAGTTCTGATTCATTCACTCACAGTACTCTGCTGTGTTTGAAGACCAGAAATGGTAAAACTGTTTATTGCGGATTGTAACATTCTGTACGTCAGAGATGTGGAAGGAATTTGAGACCAAATTTTCCCTTGAAACCAACTCAAAATAAAAAATAATGTATTATTCAAATATTTCTTGATAATAAAAAAAGACCTCTTATGGCTTTTAGAGAGCATTAAAATTTCAAACTTATTTGCAAGAGAAGCACAGAAGTGCATGGCGGTGCATACCAGTGCATGGCATTATAGTGAGTTATACACTTACAGAAGAAAAGAAATAAAAGACAAAAAAGTGCCTCTTTTAACACTCAGGGACAGCCAGTGGATTTAATTTCTACCAAAACAATTTAAATAGTGTCTTGATGGGTAAAGTGTGTATCAGTTACACCAAGAAATTTAAATATCGATTAATAATTGAAAACGATGGTATTATTTGGGTGGAAATGTAAACACTACTTTCAATACTCTCATGAAATCTGACTTGCCAAGGGCTTTGGGATATATTGACAATTTAAAAATGCAGAAATTAAAAATATCTCATCAATTAATCATTTAAAATTTAATCTACTATTCAAAAGCTTTTGTCAAATATGCAACTAATCAGTAAATCAGTAAAAGAGATGTATGGAAAAATCTTATTATGTCTGTGTCTGCAGCTTTTTTTTTTATTATTCAGAATGATTCTTATAACAAAATCTCCCATGGGAAGTGCTAAGGTAGAATGCTCATTGGAAGAGATTTTCTCTCACCATGAAATCTTATTATTCAAATAAGTCCTATCATGTTATTTACTGATCACACTTTAAACTCAGTGACATGGAAGTTACTCTGCTCCCTGCTTTGTTTTCATGTATGCAAAGTAAGACAACAAAGGTGTTGAGTGTTTAGGGGGTTTTTTTCCTGTAGAAATAAGGGAGAAATTTAAACCAATGATGCCATATCATTTTATAATGCCATATCATCATAAAAGTAAAAAAAAAATAAAATTATAAAGATAGTTCACTATATCTAAATAGAATGAACCAAGAGGCAATTCTTGACATTTGACAGTATGATCTCTAAGGTGTTAGCTGTTACTCCTTATAAAACAGCTATATAGTCACTAAAATCTATATAATGCTTTGCAGATTAACATTCAGTTCTGGAAGATGAGAAATTTAATGCTGATATTGCCTGACAGCACTACATGATTGTTGAAAGGGACAAGGCAGCAGTCTCGAGGTGACCCTGTTTGAGGCAAAGGGCCATCTTCATATGAGTCATCTAACACCAACCATTCTACCATACATGAATAGTTTTAATTTAAAGACCAGGGTGAATTCAGTAGTGCAAGTGCCTGCCTTCTTAATTTTCCTTTCTCCTTCTACCTCACTTCATGAACCTTCACCCACTCCCACATCCTCATTGTTGGACTGCTTATTACCAGGCCCTTGTGCACAGGGCACTGCTTTTTCATCACAGGAACTGATAAATTAAACTGAAAACCCATCTTCAAGGCCTTAAGACAAATGTATTTGCACTGGGTGAACAACAGTGGGTTGCAGCTGAGCAGGTTTTCCTTCAGAAAACCTTTACCTCCTCTCTCCCACAGCTTGCTCACAGCTGTCCAGTTGCAAGAACCTATAGGTCCTGCACAGGGGTTGTCTGGAGTAGTCCCTGTCTGGTTCCATCCATCCAGCAAGGGTGGAGGAAGGGTGGACAGTGAGCTGAACACAAGCCAGCACAAGCCACCCTTGAGCAAATCAGTCCAAGGGTGTGATTGGCTACATAGGGAAGAGTCTTGGCAGTAAGGCTTGAAAGATTGCTTGGAGCTGAATGTGCTGAGGGATGCCAACAAGGGCTTCTCTAAATGTCTAAGTGGCAAAGACCAGGGAAAAGATGAGCCCATTGCTGAATAGGGCAGGAGATATGTTGCCTTGGCTTCAGTGATAAGGCAGAGGTGAAAACTCACCTGCAAGGCCACAGGAAGATACCAAAACCTGTTGCACAGCAGGTTTTCCCTCTTTGGGGCATCTACTTTCCTGGCTGGGTGGCAAACAGTAAACAGTTCCTTGGAACGCGGGTGTCACTGTGACATCACCCCAACTTTGCTGCTTTTCAGAAGCCACAGGCTCTGTCCCCTGGCACTCTGCCCAGGACTCCTGCAGGCACACACACAAGGTGAGCAGGCTCCAGACATAGCAGGGTTTTGCTCTTTAAGCTTTGGCTTGTTAGAGTGCAGCAGCTGCAGGCACTGGAGCAAAGGCAGCCTCTTCCCATCTCCTCTCCGGTCTGCCCAGTTGTGTGGGCCTGTGGGTCCTGCACAGGAGCTGTCCTGGAGCTGTGAGTGCCAGGAGGGCGCTGGGGCTTTCCAGCACTGAAGGCTCTGCCTTTCCCTGCTGAGTCCTTCAGATACCCTGTGCTAAACACAGTAATGTCTGGGAGACTTTATGAGATCTTCAGGGGGTTGAACAAAGCAGGTCTTTCCCCAGGGCCTCCAGACAGCTCACCTGCCCCAGGGCTCCCAGCCATCTAGCTAGAGCTCCGGGGAGATGCGGAAACCAGGCCTTCCCTTCCTGCTCTCGCTCCTTCTCTACCTCCTGCCAAGGAGCAGACCTCCAAAGGGTCTGTCCAACTCCTTCCAGGTCCCAGTGGGAGCCTTTCCAACCTAGGGGCACATAGGCTCTTCATGCCTGCCTTTCCCTGATGCACAGACTCCCTCCCTGATGCAGAGAGGTCTTCTCAGCACCTCAACGTTCAGTGACAGCTGCTTGCCTATGGGCAGGAAGGGCAGAAGGCAGGGGTGTGGGGCTGTCCTTGGGCCAGCTCACCAACAGGGCACCTGTTGCTGTTGCTGCTGCTGCTTTGAAGCCCAGAAAGTGACCCCTTCAAAAGACCCTTACCTTCCCTATCCCACAGCTTGCTTGGGCTTTCCTGGTCTTCCCCCTCTGAGCACCAGAGAAAGTCAGGCCCCCAGGCACTTTGCATGTCTCCCTCTCCAGGAACGGGTGTGGGGCACTGAGGAATCCCTGGAGGAGAGACTCTGCTACAAGGGGCAGCATGAGCCAACTGCTACCAGCAGGGCCATCGGAAATGGCAGCAGCAGATGGCCTATGCCCCATCTGCCTGGGTGACCTTGAAAATGCCACCTATGTGGAGGTCTGTCGGCACTGCTTTTGCTTCATCTGTATCTGGGAATGGGCCAAACTGACAGAGACCTGCCCACTGTGCAAGCAGCCTTTCAAGCAACTGCTGTGCATTGTGACAGCGGACAACAACCTCGAGGAATGTGTGCCTGGCTAGTCTGCTCACCGCCAAAGGAAGGCAGCCAGGATCTGGAGCATATCCCCACAGCAGCACTACTGTGTCCTGAGTCACAGGTGTGCTGACACCCAGCCCTCCACGGGGAGAAGGGGGACTGTGGGGACACACTGAGCGCAGAGGGATCCAGTAGCTGTGGGGCCCTGCAATGCCCCTTCTCAGCAGGCTGCTGCAGCCAGCACTTCTCATGAGGGAGCACCACTGAGCACAGGAGAGCACCTGGTCAGCCCTGCTGCTACATCAGACAGCAGGTGCAGCAGCAGGGCTGCTGCAGCTCCTGCAACAGTCTGACCTCTTTCACTTGCAATAAACAGCCAGGCACTTTCAATTTTGGGATGTGTATCATGATTTCAATCATTTTTAACTGCTGCAACAGAAGATGTTTCCCTCCTGCTTTCCCTGCTCTCCACTTCCAAGCACCAGGGCAGGGGTGTGCAAATTCTATGCCCAGAAGCTGCTCCTGCTGGTGCTTCTGTATCCAAATGTTCCTGGCCATTCTTGAGGCCCTACTCTCAGTCCATCGCTGACAGTAGCAGCTGAAACTCCTCCCACCCAAGTCCCCATGGATGTGGCTAGCAGGCAGGAGGGGGCTTGTTATGTTCTTCTGGCTAAATGCTCTCTGGGAATGGGAATTCAGAAGCAGTATTAAAGAGTTTGTATTGAAGGGAAGCCTGGATGGCCTATTTCTAGCAAGAAGTCAAGGGTAAATCCACATGAAGTAGCTCTGGCTACTTTCTCCACCATGGAAAGTCACACGTAGATACAAAAGTGCCCTGAACAACAAGGTTTAAGAAAGGATCTATCCCCAAACTATCCACACTTATCTTTATCTGTGAGCCATTTTCAAGGGATGGAAACATGCCAGCACTGACACAGAAACTAAACTGTAAACCACAAGAAGACACAATGCACAATCCTTCTTGGTTTGCACCTACAAGACTTTCCAAGACATGGACAGTTGCTCAGCATTGGTGCTAACCTAGCCAACCCCAGTGAACAAGTCTGAAGCAAGCTGACCCTGGGGTTTTGGCTGGTCCAGAAACAGCCCAGCTCCTTCACTATTCAAGGCAGTCATGTGCCAAAGCAGCTCTGCAGATGGGGTCCTGGGGGACAGCAAGTAGCAAAGGACTGTATTCCATGTCCATTTGACATGGAGGTGATTGGTCAAAGGTTGGATTCAGTGACCTTGGAGGTCTTTTCCACTCTAAATGATTCTGTGATTCTGTGATTTCTACCAATTAGCAACTGATAGAAATAAGGTGGAAAAAAGGGAAATGCTTTCTGTTTATTAATGGAAAGGTGATTTTCTTAGGAATATTGCAAGATAAATATTTCATCATTTTACTGTCTCCTTACTGTAGGGTCTGCCAGAGAGTAACAGGGAAAACATCCTCTTTCCTAAAAAAGTCATGTTTTATGATGTATAGATTTGAGAGAATCAGACCTGAAAATATGGAGAATTTACACTAAATATATTTTTACTTTGTCAGCATAACGAGTCATACTAGAGTGTGTGGTTTCAATGGTGTCAGTGACAATTCAAAGCTCAGTAGTGATTTGGACTTGTTATAAAGTATAGAACCACAGATACAATAGCCCACATATTTGACATTATTTCCAAGTTGTGTTAACACATATCTCACCCTCTAAGTTTACTGACTAACACATAGTTGGAAGTGGATTTGATCAAACATATAATCGAAACAGTTACATCTCATTTCTCATATAAGAAATTCCTAACAGAAAGCAATTTTGCCAAAATCTTTAACAAGCAAGTACTAAGGTCTATAAAAGAAATATCTTATCAGCCCACCACTGGTTTTTACTGTCAGCTGAGACTATATAAGCTTATTATACAGGGAGAATATTTTTTAAAAAAGTTGTTTCAAACTATTAGAATTTGGGATTATAACCAGAAAAACTCCACAAATAAATAAACTAACCCCCCAAAAAATATGCTTCTCAAAACAACATTAACCTGGAAATGAGTTGCATTTGATTTTTTTGTGACTATAGAAAGGAAGAGGAAAAATAATTTTAATTACACTCAAATGTTTATATTTGAACCCACACATAAAACAGTAGAATTCCTGTGATACAATCAACATACTGTGATAACATGCTATGCCTTCATAAGAATGTTCAAATAATTATGTTCAAATAACTTCTTTACACAAATGATCGTGAAGAGTATGGGCATTTTAGTGTACAAATCTCAATATGCAATAGGTTGAATAACAGTTAAAATGCTATTATCAGTTATATGAAGGAGCTTGTAGACACCTTGTTTCTCACCTTTTCATTTTTATTTCATTTATAAAACAGAGCAAAATCTTTAGAGCTGAGAGAGCTTCACAGTTGGAACACAACAAGAAAAAAATCAATTTAGATTATACAAATCTGTTAATAAAATTGCACAGTAGCCCAGTTTGGAAGGCTTCTAAATATATCATCTACTCCAGCCATTTGTGGGAAAGGGAGACTAGAAGAGCTCTTGTGGCACTCCCTGAGGAGGTTCTTCCAGTGAATGATTATTTCTTGTATAAAAAGCCTCTCCCAATGCAACTTGGACTCACTGCCCTTGTCTTCTCTGCATGAGTCCTTGTGAAGAGAGACCCTTCTCTTTGTAGCTGCCCTTTGGGTCCTGGAACACTGTGCTGATGTCTCTCATGAGCTTTCTCCATTGAGATGAGATCTAGGTCCTTCAGTGTTTCCTTACAGGTCAGGTTCTCCAGCTCTGATTATCTTTGTGATTCTCCTTTGGACATTCTCCAGCCTGTCTACATTTTTCTTCAATTGTGAAAACCAGAACTGAGCACAATACTCCAGATGAGGCCTGGCAAGATCTGAGTGGAATGATAACAACTTTAACTCTGCTAGTAGTGTCTCTGTGAATGAAGCCTGGGAGATGTTTTTTTTACCTGACCCATCAATTTAGCCCCCTCAAAAATCCATCAAATAACAATCAAATAATTGTTTTCTTTTCTTTCTCTATTGTTAGGAAACAGATATAGATTTATCAATTTCAGTCCAGCTACTTTTCTTACTATGCTAACTTCTTTTATTCCTTTCATTTTTCTGAGACACTCAAATTATAAATAAGAGTTCCATCATCATGCTAAAAGGTCTAGGCAGGTCTTCTGTATTATGATTATTCTTAAAATATCAAACCTGGCTGGAACAGCTGTGACTAAAAGTAATTTTATAAAAGCCAAAATGTTTCCTGAGAGGAACATTGGTTTCAATTAATTTTTCAAAGGAAGGGTTTCTGCAGTCAAGATCTTCCTGGTCACCTCTAATGAAAAAGAGTGAGGAAAAGAGATGAATTAAAAACCTCAGGCATTATTTTTTAAAAAATCATCAATTTCTGACAGAATTCCAGTGTCAAAAGAACATTTTTGGCCATTCAAATGTGGAATAGAAACAAAGTCTGAGGTTTTAAAAGTTCTCTTTCTGCCAAGCTCTCTGCCACATGTGATGACACTGAGAACCCTTGTTTCCAGAATATCAGCTCATGGTTCAGTGAAACCAGTCTTTTATGCCATGGGTTGTCTTAAGATACAAAGAACTATCTATACTTTGATACCTGTAAACAAAAACTCCAAAATAACTGAGAGTGAGTACAGAAAATAAACTATGAATTTCATATTAAGGGTTATTGACATACTTTCTGTTAGCAAGGAAAACAGCATAATAATCCACAGCCATTTCTCCATTCTGGGGTTCGCTTCAAGCTCTAATGCAAAAAAACACCAAACAAGCAAACAAACGAACAAAAAACCCCAAAACCAAACCAAACCAAACCAAACAAAAAAAAACCAACCAAACAAAACAAAACCAAAAAAAACTACCAAAAGGCAAAGCTTCACAGGCTAAGATTTGTCTGCTGATACTGAGCAAAGTGATATGATTTAACAATTCTGAGAAAATATTCAGAAGAATATTTTCACTTTAATATTATAGTAAATGCTTTTGGTGTACAAATTCACATGCAGACTTACAGGTGTAAGGGATTTTTGATGGGATGCAACTAAGCAAACTGAGGGAATTGAACAAGATCCTTGCAAAAGCATTCCATAATTTTTGAAACAAGTCTGTGCTGACTGAAGAAAGGCAAATGCTTCATCCCCCTTAATAAAGGGGGCAAACCCACCAATCTGGGAAATCAGAGATGAGTCTGTCTTATTCAGTCCAGCACTAAGTTACCTCTGATCAACCTGATTGTCTTCTATGAGAAACAGGTTGGAAATGTGATTGAAGAGAGAAGGGGATATCATTTACCTCACGTGACTGAAGGAAAAGAAAGGGATATCATTTACCCCAACTTTGTTACTCTTTCAGCACAGGCTCCTATAATATTGTTGTATCCATGTTAGGAAGGCCCAATCAAGGTTTAGATTGATGGACCAGGTGGCTACACAACCCATCTGTGTGGATGACTGGACTCAGAGGGTAGTGGGTAATGAGTTGTCCTCTACCGAGATACCAGTAGCAAGTGTTGTAATGCACAAATCTACCCTGGGACCAGTCTTGTGTAACAGCTTCATAACTGATGAGGTGACAGAGTGCAGTCTTATCAAGCTTGCAAATGACTCCACACTGGGGTAACTAGTCCATGTGCTTGAGGGTAGGGCAAAGGGACCTACACAGGCTGGAAGAATGAGCCACAAGGAATCTCACAAAGTAAAAGGACAAATTAAAAATGCTACATCTGGGCACGAAGAGCTCCTTGAGGTGACACAAACAGAGGACTGAAGACTGGCGAGCAGCTCTGACAGACAGCAAGCAGTGCATGAGCAAGCAGTGCTCTAGCACCAAGGAGAGCCAGCAGTCCCCTAAGCTCAACTCTATTTATAGGAGTTGAGACAACATATAGAGGGACTGATACAGAGTTTTGGTCAGTCCAGTGCAGGTGATATGTGGTATAAACATTCTCTGAACAGAGGGAAACAATTCCCTCTCTCAGGATTTTTCCTGGAGAAGCAGAGAAAAGAATGATCTAAACAATTCTTATCTCATTTGCTGCTCCTTGTTGTGCCAAAGTAGAATGCAATATGGAGATTGTTTACCCAAAGTGATGGTGTTTTGTTTCCTTGGCCTATCAGGGCCAAGCGCGTGTTCAGACTGTCGGTCAGCAGACAGTCACGAGCTTTTGTTCAGTTCTTGCTCAGTTTCAGCTTAGATGTAGTGTAATATAGTGTAATATAATATAGAATAATACAGTATAATAAAGTAATTAATTAGCCTTCTGATATGGAGTCAGATGTCAATCATTCTTCCCGCCCGTTGGGCATTGTAATCACCGATAGTAATACACTGTTAAACAGGAAGAAGCTCGAAAGTAGAGCAAAATCTAAATGTCTTTTACTTATAAAGGTTCATAAAGGGCCAAAGTGTAATCTGCACAGCATGGCTGGTCAGTCAGCATGAAAGATA
The DNA here is from genome assembly GCA_013397555.1 of Urocynchramus pylzowi. Lineage (NCBI taxonomy): Eukaryota > Metazoa > Chordata > Aves > Passeriformes > Fringillidae > Urocynchramus > Urocynchramus pylzowi. Next base: position 1,186,857 of record VZRH01001693.1, on the reverse strand, counting down.
ATACCACATGCTGTGCTTGACTAATTCTTTTTATCCTAGACTCACTGCTTTATAGTGAGAGTAAAGACCCCAGACTGATAAGGGTAAAATTGTTCCATAAAAATAATATTACTGTAAAAGCTAAGTTTGTCTGGGAAATGACACTAATGGGATTAATGATAGAAAAGCAGTGAGAAATTCTTTGTGCTTTATTTCTAGCAGGAAACTGGGACTTGATTGATTCTTGTGGCACCACTGCACAGACTCCCTAACACTACTACATCATGGAAGCTTTTCAGAGCTCTCCTCCAGCATGGGGTTTGCAGCAGGATCTGCAGGGAGTCAGCTGGCACAGTTAGCACATGTAATCCTGCAGGGAAGGGAAGGGAAGGGAAGGGAAGGGAAGGGAAGGGAAGGGANAAAGAAAGAGATAGAAAAAGGGGGAGAGAGAGAGAGAAAGAAAGGAATGAACGGAAAAAAGAATGGAAGGAAGAAAGAGGAAGGAAGTGGCAGAAGGAAGGAAGAAAGTGGCGGAAGTGGCGGAAGTGGCGGAAGTGGCGGAAGTGGCGGAAGGAAGGAAGGAAGGAAGGAAGCAAGGAAGGAAGGAAGGAAGGAAGGAAGGAAGGAAGGAAGGAAGGAAGGAAGGAAGGAAGAATCCTACTGTACATACTGCACTTAAGGCCCATCCTTTGAACTAAAATTGTTTTGATATGAGTGTGGGGAGTAAGGAGGAGGACTAGTATGAAGCAAAACGCATGCTTCCAATGTAGCTCAACTTTTTGGAAGACAATAAGAAATTAAAGAAAACAAAAACAATCTGAAAACATATTATAGTGTAATTATGCTAATGCATAACTTCAAAGACCTGTTTGTAAGTTTATGTGGAATGGTTATAAAGTATGCAAAAATAAATGGGAAGTTAGCTGCTTCTCTCTCTTTTCTGAGAATATGCTTGTTTCATTATCAACTTTTTTCCCTCCACAGCACATTTTATAGCCAAAGTGTCATTGCATTAAGAATTTTAGCCTCATTTGCATAATGCTAATAGCACAAAGGCAGGTTTGCTTAACTATCCATACAGGAATGGGATTGCTGCAGCTCTGAAAGAAATGGATCCACTTTTTAAAACAAACAAAAAAAAGAAACTGGCTGATACTAGACTGTCAGCCAGAAACTGATTTTGCTGCTAATGCAAACACTTTTATTATCTCAGCTAAGCAGACATGTGTCATTAATTCAAAAGAAAACATTCCAACAATCCTGTACCTCATGGTGCTTTTATTGTGTAGTGGGACGGGGGTATTATTGAAATACCAGGACTTCAGTTGACAGGATATAAAAAAAATATTAGGACCTATTATGGCAATTTATTTTTTCCTTCTTAAAGAGAAAATAAAAATCTTCACTGGCCCCCAAATAAAGGTTCAAATACTTGACACTTAAGATAAAGCCAGAAGCACAGCATGCCTGCAATATCTTTATTGCTGTTAGTGGGACATCAAGGCACAGAGAGAGGCAAAGAAGATCTTCCTAATGTTATTGTAAAGAGATCTTTTCATCAGAATGAAATGGTTAAAAGAATCTTAACTGCACTAACTGACATAAGCTCTGCATCTTGGATGTTAAGGAGAATTTTAATCTTTTAAAGTTGTATAGATTGGATTATCTTTATACATACAAAGAAATAAACAAAATAGTCATTTAACAAAATTATAGAAGAGTTCTACATATAAGAAAATACATCCGAAATTTTCTATTTTCTGACTTTATGGTAGTAACATAATCCATATTCTAAAGGAAAAAACAGAAATTTAACCATATTAGGCAGGTTCTTATCTATAAAACAAATATATTTTTTAAAAATCTGCTACATAGTTTTTAGCAAGTTTTAGCAACTTGATGTTTGTAAACAAAAATGGGATTGATGTGGTCAAGTTAGTATGAAACTATAAAAAATAAAAATTATATATACCATCAAGAAAATAGAATCATCCTGCAAAGGATGTCTTTTAGGTTTTCTTCATTTTCTCCAGTTGGTGTTGGTAGTTTCTAATAACATTAAAAAAAAAAAATAAAACCAAAAAATAAAGCCCCACCACTGGTTCTCAGAAGTAGTCTACAGAAAAGAAAATATTTTTAGCTGTATATGTATGTTATGAAAGCATATAGGATCATCTTCAGGTGCACAAAAATAAATTTATCCTAATATTGGTCACAAAAGAAGCCACTTGCTTTATTAAAAGCATTTAATAATTCTGAAAAGATTTCAAAGTTTGCTGAAATATGTAAATTGTAAATGGTGTTTACTGCTCTAAATTATGGAATAAATTACAGGTCATGGGTCTAAGCAAGGAAATATATGCAAGGGCTGATATCAAATAAACAACCAATAACTGCACTTTGTGGTGGGAGTGATATAGGAGATCAGGAAAGAAAAATTTAAAACGTCACTTGTCTCCAAAGAATTTCACAAAAGAAGGAAAAATAAAATCTCTTAATATTTTTATAGGGGAAGAGTGAGTTCTTGATAAAAAAATATTTATTTAATTCAAAAATTACAAGTGAGTAGAAGAAGGTTACATTCTATTAGCATCATGTGGCCCAAACCTGTTAGAATTAAAGGTATTTTCAGTGGTTAGTTATTGAACTATGTTCAGTTGTTTATGCAAGAAAAATATGACCAAATGTATTTCAAGCAGATATTCTCAGGGAACTAGGCATGTAAAGTGCTTGTAAAGTGTCGAGTCAGAATATCTTTTCTTATTAAGCACGTCAAAATCAGTTAATTATATTTGGTAGCATTGGTTTTCAACTTGCCTGTCATTTAATCTATATTTTTTTTAATCATTTAGATAAATTTTTCTATCAAAAGTTAAATTTTCATTTCTTGACACAGATTTTGCTCATGTAAATCTTGTTAGTCAGCACGAATATTTAATAAAAATTTATATAAGGTCTATTGTAAACTGAATGCAAGTAAATTGTACAGAGAACAAAAATAGAAATGTCCAAGTTCCTACAATGAAATAAAGAGGAAAAGATGTCCTGATTTTATGATTGTTTTAGATCTTGAGAAATACAAAAATGTCCTGTTACCCTAGTAACTTTGGGCATACATGAGAGAACTAGGAACAGAAATAAGATGTAACTTAGCTATCTAAATACTTCTCTTCACAGTGCAAAACAGATCTATGCATCAGTATCAAGATTTTCATGGAAAGAAAAAAGAATGCTTAAAAATTGATGCCCAAAATATCTGGCTTATGTGTGAGAAGCTCAAAGTTGATATTGGCAAAAAGTAATCCTATCATGTTGAGACTACAATTGGTGGCTCAAAATCCTACAAGACTCTTATAGTATTAATCTACTTTCAAAAGTGAACCAAAGATCATTGTTTTCTTTAAATAAGCTTTACTTTAAATATTTCTTCTGAATATATGTATATTTAGACCACTGCTCCACAGATGGGCAACTAGGGAATTCTGTAGTTTGCTGCCCTCAATAGTGACTCTGGGCTGAAGTTAGCTCTTGCAGAGAGAAATTATATTCAGTTTATATCCTGTAATCCTTCCACACTGAAGTGTTGTATTGATTTATTAATGTTCCATCATTAACAGCTAATCAAAAAACTATGTACTTATGAGAAAAATAAAAAATATAAACTGAACCATGGTATGCTAGCAATATTGATACAGACTTGCAGATTTCTAAACATCCTTTGCTAACAAATCTCCAATGGCTGGCTTGCACACACAGATGCACATGCACACAGACAGGTTTGCATGTAGCCAACAGCACCCTCCTGCCTCATCCACCCCTTTTCCTCCTCAGGGCCCCCAAGGTTTCTCTGCATTGTCTTACTGCAGTGGGCCACTTGGGACAACAGATAAACCCTCTTACTTACAACAGTTATTTAATTGTTATTAGATCTACCTCCAGCTTTCAGGAGTGTTATGTATTTTATATTAATCTCTGCCAGACCAATTGTTTTGAGACTACATGCAGTTATAATGGGTCTCTCAGCAGGAGAGTTTAGCTTGGACACTTCTGTAAAATAAAAACACGTGGTTTCAAGGACCTCGGCATAAAGAAAGGATTTCAGTCTGCATTCCCAACACTCTCACTAATAGCTTTAAGATTTCAGCTATTTAGAAAGAAAAGTAGAAATTCTTTCACTTATACTGTGAAAAAAAATTAGAATATCCTACTGAATTCCATGCAGAGCACAATATCTAAGACATGCTTGGGGAATTCCTGCATAAATTAATTCTCTTGAGTGTGCACAGGAGTAGGACCTAGGGACTATGTGACTTAACTGCCAAGAGCTACTAGATGGAACTTTGTTCATTGAGTATTAGACAGTATATGCAGTACTTTAGCAATGCAATGAAATTCTGCTTAAAATTAGTTTTACAATGGATACTAGGAGCTTTTTTTTTGTTTTCTGTTTAACAAATATGATCTTCAACCTCTCTATAATTTAGGAAACCTTCTTGACAATACCATGTGTTTAGAAAATCTAATTAATTTTGATTTCTTTAAATACAGTAGAACTGTTCCCATATACTTTTGAGAGATGATATAGTTATTTCAAAGAGCAATAAAAAGACATAAATAAAAAAATAAAATAAAATAAAATAAAATAAAATAAAATAAAATAAAATAAAATAAAATAAAATAAAATAATTTGTTTGTTTGTTTGTTTTCATTAAGTAAGGCCCATCTCCTGAAGCTGTTATTTCAGTATACTGTATACTTAGGACTTTATTAGCTATCTATTTGCATGGTTTTGATTCTTATAACTGAGATTGGCAGTAATATTCCTAAAAGATATTTTTCTGCAGTTGAGAACCAAATAACTGTGCAGTTCAAAGAGTTATAAAATATACTTTCATTTCTGTTTAGATCAAAGATCAGATATTTGCTAAGTGATTTCTGTTGGGTTAGGAAATGAGAACTGAGGTAGAATCTGCATAATCACAAAGATGCCAGAGATGTTGTTTCTCAGGAGCTGGATATGCACAAACAGCATTAGGGAAGACTCAGGAATAAACAGTTTATATAAGTTTGCCTTCTGACAACAATCAAGTCTTTCTTCTTTCCTGAAGGTGTTTTCTTAGTTCCAGCCATATTTCCATACATAACCCAACCCACTTCCATTTCATTTTCAGACTGGAAACCTACCTAGGTTTGAATGAATTTACTGTGTTCACATTCACCCATTCAAACTGCGCAAGATTAAACCATTTAAGCCATAATATTTTATGTTTTAAAAACAGACACAGTATTACAATATGGAGATTAAAAAAATTGTTTTGATGCAATTGCAAAAGTTGCTTTATAGCTAGCCTACAGTAACAGATTGTAATGGTGTCCTGGAATGAAAATGAAGCAGAAAACTCTTTTTCCCATTACCTATTTTACTGTGATGTAAGTGCACAGGGTTCCTATAGCCTGGCTGATGTATTCTGAGCTTTTACTCTTCTTGATCACAATTATTTTATGTGCCCATTCCTTTAATGACACTTGGAAAACAGTCAGTGCAATTCTGTCTACTTCTGCCAAAAAAGGAGAGAACAGGCTGCTTCTGAGTGAGAACTTTCTTGTTAATTATGGAACTGTTGCCTTTGAGACTTTCTGACACAGTTGTTGGCTCAAGAAATGAAGTTAAAACTGGGCAAGAAAAAGAGAAATGTAGCACTAATGTGAAATGTGGCACATCACTTCTTCTATATGTGGTTCATTGACCAGGAAAAGGATTCCTAGATAATATTTTTTTTCTACTCTAACTGATTTTAACTTTCTACTCTAACTCATTTTTTTCTTGACCTCATTCACACTCATTCAATTTAGCTGTGAAGATCTTGAAAGTAGTTCTGCAATGCCAAATAACACTTACAGTATGTTGCTTGTAGATGTCCAGAAAAACACCAGATGGTTGATTCTGGTCATTCCAGTTGGGTATTAGATCATACCTGAACTGTCTGAGTATAGAGATGCCTTGAGTTCTTTTTTCCTCACTACTGTTTTATTGAATAAACAGGTGTTTCACTTCTGATAACCCCAGACAGAAGTCCAAGAAATTCAAATAAATCAAGTCATGAATGGAAGTCTTCTGGCTCTAACTACAAAATACCTGAGCTTTAACCTAGTCTATTTGCTTCATCCCACTTAAATTTAAAGATTTAAAAGCATCCTATTACCTTGCAACATCATTTATGTCTTGACAAGCAGAATCCTCAGATATTACCTCAGTCCTTTCCTTTTTCATAACTTTGCTAAATAAAATTTCCATAATCAAAACAATTAACAAACTATCTAAAAAACATTAGAAACATTCACTTCAAAGAAGAAAATCTGGAATCCAGCACTAAAAGCAATATACTTAAATCCTGAAGAAACTCAACATTTTCCACCTGAAATAATCCACTATAATCCCATTATATAAACAGCACTTCTTCCTACAGTTTTTGGGATGTATAATGTAAAAACAAGTTTCAAGCAAAGTGGATTAGAAAGATAAACCCATCTTAAAGTCCCACTGATTTTCAAATATTATCCTAGAACAAAGTCTCCTATCTTGACTCAGATGTATTATGAATGGCAAAACCAGATTGTACCTATTTCCCCAGCAATAACTGTCAGTGACTAATTACAGGGGAAGATGGACTAGGGGTGAAGGATCACACGTTTTGTTACCTAATAATGAATATTTCTAACTTTTTTATTTACCTGGCCATTATTGTTCCATACATTAACATTGTAAACTCTTCACATTTACGTTTCTCTGCCTCTCCCTTTGTTTTTCCTTTTTTAACTCCTGCACTAATGATTCTAAGGCAAGGTTATGGTTGTTAACAATTTTTTTTTCTTTAATTTATTGAATTGATCTTTTGTCAAGTTGGCTAAAAAGCAACTACACAAAGAAAAAAGTTAACTCTTTAAAATATGCTCATTTGAAAATAAAGATCTCTCATGTATATTTTCATTTTAAACTAGTGCTGCTTTAACGGTTTTCCAAGTTTTTTTTCCCAGGAATTTAAAGTATTTTCTTAAGATACTTTTTCATAGATTTTTAGAAATAAATTATTTTCTCTTCAGGTTAAGTAATTTTTGTCATGCTATAACGCACATAGGTTTATGGTTTTTATTTTTTACAAAAACTTATAGCAAATCACCAAATCACTCTGGGTCACTACAGGTAGGTCCTCTCTAGGTCTGGATACCAAAGTACACAGTGATCAATAGCAAGGAAAGCATGTCTGAACTCTTTTATTAAAATTCTAGTTTCTAAGCATCAGCTGGTGCATATGCATCTGGCCAGATGCAAATTGTACTTGAAGGAGAGAAGTTAGTATAATTCAGAAAACTGAAAATCTGTGTTCTCAGCTGTGCAAGACTACAAATCATATCTCCTTCCTAAAATATACTTCACAAAGATTTTTGTTGATGATAGAGAGTCCTTACAACGAACTTATTGACCTTTCCTTTGGGAACAACACAATGAATAGACTTTCAGCTCTCCACAACTTGCCATGCTTAATGCCATTAAGCATGTTATGTTTAACTGGTTCATAACCTGTACTGTATGAAAGCTTTAAGCTGTATTTGGCTCCCCTGCTAAGATATCCACGCCAAGGAGGTTATCTCTAAAAGATCCTCAAGTAAAATCTTGGTCTTAACTGTTCAACACTTCAAGTCAAGATTTCACCTGCAGTTTGGAAATTGGCATTTGACATTAATGGCAGACTGATCTAATATGTATGCTCTGATTTTGATTCTGAAGCCAAGGTTTAATACTTTTTTAAGCAAGAGAAGTATATATAATATTATAGGATTCTCTTAAAAATTCTTGAGTATTTTGGTGATACAAACAGCAGCAGTGACCAGATGATATAGGACTGCTTGAAAGAAGTGGTTTACCTGTTTCTTTCTGTTCTTATGTAAATAATTTACAATTTCAAAATAAAAAAAAATACGAAAAAAATATGGAGCTGGTGAATAGGAATGGGAAAATTGCTTGAGATCAAACAATTTTCTTTTCTCTGTAGCATACATTATGATAGTATATTAAAAAAAAAAGAAAATTATACTGGATTATTGTATCAGAGAAAAAAAATGCAAAAAAAAAAGGGATAAACCGATGGTAACATTGCTCCAAAGGGCTGAAAAAAATGTTGGTTGTTTTTTTTTTCTTTCTGTTGATAATACTTTTGATCGGTTTTACTTTCTGAAAGATAAAATCTCAAAATCTCGACACTTATGTGAGTGTTTTGTGAGAATCATCACTTTCTGACAGGAAAAGAATTCTCTCTGACCTGCTCTTTGGGTAATTTTTGCCCCAGTCATGTCTATCATCCTTGCAGTGGTTTTCACTCTCTCATGCCATCTCTTATCTATCTTGTCTCTGTTCAGCCTGAGTATTCCCTATTGGGAGGGCTCATGTTTTGAATCTCTTGGATGATGGATATTTTAAGAGCATCAATAGTGAAAAACCTTCACTTAGATCAGTCATACACCTCTGGGTACACATCTGTGTTGTCAGACTCTGACTGCTACTTCTTTTCTCTACATCTGACCATAATACAACTTTTTACCTCATATTACAGTTATAGTGTGCAGTGACTCAGAGCAGAGGGATTTCCCCTTCTGCAGCTATTATTTTTCACTGCTCTTGATGCTTAGTGACAGCTTATCCATACCCAACTTCTTTTTTTCACAGAATACTTAGAGTCAATGTAAATAAAGGACTGAACAGGAGTTTTTGAAGAAAAATATTTATTTATGCACAGTTCTGTTGTTAATTAAATACAGATTTATACAGCTTTAAGTTTTCTGAAGAATAAAAAAATAAACAAGAATAAAAAGCCCACAGACTTTGGGTTACTCTATCAGGGAAATTTCCCGATGTCCTTGTTTAGGGTAGATAACTCAGACATTTACTTAGTTACCAAGCTATCATGACCGTGACACAGTTTTCTCCTGTTCTCATAGTGTTTGCTGAAAATATTTTACCTTTTCATACAACAGAGTAATGTTCTTTCTGATAGCATTCTGATGCAGTATTATGCTGATTTATTGAAACATCTCCTGAATTTAAATGCTTACTTATGTCATTAAGGAAATGAGTTTATGATAAACTAAGGTGCTTGTGACATGGATCATTGTGCTAATGATCAATATCTCAGTCTTGCAGAAATTGCTGCTCCTGAAGAAGGCTTTTATAGATGCCAATTACAAGCTATTAAGTTGTCATTTCAAGCAAGTTTATTGCAAATTCATTAATAGTATGTTTCAGACATTGTAGTGTAAAAGGAGAAAAAAAATAATATCAAAAAGTCACTTACTGAGTCATGAGTGAAGTAACGTATGTGCTACATAGTTTTAAACAAAACAACTGAAAAATTCACCTACATATTTTTAGTGATGGTTAAAAAAAATTTTGTATAAAAGCCATGAGGTGTATGCAACATAGTTTAGGAGAATACACAAGATAAGCTGTGTTAAGTTTGTGGAGATAAAAATATCGGCTTTTAAATTCAGGATTTCTTTCCCTTTCATAGGTTTAATTAGCATGTTTTGGTTCTTTGGAGAAAGGTCATGTTCTGACAAAAGCTAGTTGTCAGACTAGGTAGTGGAAGCATCTGTGACAGCAGAGTTTAGCATATGTGACCATTTTCACATGTCTAGTAAATTAATTTACAGAGCGATTTCAAAGAGAATGTGGTCGATTAATGAATTTTATAAACTTGAGAAATACTTTATAAGGTCATCCTGTGATGCTATTTTCCTTCTGTTACAGCAGATATAAAATAACACAGTTCAAACACAGTCACATAGAACTAGCTACATTAATACCAATGGGGCATATTGTTCCAAACTTTTAATTTCTCTTATCTTCAAAATTATACAATATGACCATAAGCAGAAGACAGAGACTGCTTTCCAGTTTGGAAAGAATTATTAATTATTGTTTCAAGCAATGAAAATTTATATTTTAAGTCAGAAAACTTTTCTATTCAATCATTTCAGGGAATAGAACAAAGTAGGTGGTGACAGAGTTACTAAAAAAATGGTCATCCTTTTAAATGGCATCCTTTTTATTTAAGACTAACTTTTAAATGTTGAAATCCATCCATCCATCCATCCATCCATCCATCATTCATCCAACAAAAATATTAATTATTATTTTTATTTAATATTTTTATTTTACTACTTAAATGCAATAATTATCCAGGCAAGTCACTCACCCACCTGTTAGCTGAGATAACAATATTCTCCAAAAAACAGTTATTTATTGACTGGTTGTGTTTTTGCAAAACTAAGATTAAGGACCCCAGGAATATTTTAACCGTTAATATCTATAAGAGACAGACCTGACATATTAGAAAAAAATCAAACACACTCAGTGCAGACTGAGGCATAATGTTTTGATTTTGGAGAACAGAGACTGTCAGTAAACGATGGTTGACTAATCAGGGTGATGCCATATTGCACTTTTGTCTCCAAGCTAGTTTTTAGGTTGATTTTACAATTTTGTGGAATGCCTTGATGGCTTGCTACTCATTATCACTGTTAGACCAATATTTCCATCTACATAGGCTACATACTGGCATGTCTTGACATTAGTGCCTCTCAAAAGTCCTCACAGGGCTAATTTGGCCTGAAGTTTTCTCTGTAATTTCCCCAAAAGCTAAGTTGCATTTCTGTGGCTGGTTTTTAAACATCTTAGGATACTTGGATATATAAATGCTATCTAATGAATTATTGTATAGCACTGAAAAAATAAAATTAGGTACTAGAGCAGTTGGGTTTTGGTGGGGTTTTTTTTTGTTTGTTTGTTTTGAGTTCCTCCCCCGTTTTCTGCTGTGTTTTTGTTTGTTTGTTTGTTTGGGATTTTTTGGTTTTGGTTTGGTTTGTTTATTTTGGTTTTGATTTTGGTTTTGTTTGGGTTTTTTTGTTTTGGTCTTTGTTTTGTTTTTTTTTTGTTGTTGTTAGTTCATTCTGTTGTTGTGTGGTTGGTTTGGTATGGTTTTGTTGTTCATTTTTCTTTTTAATGTGGTATTAATTCCTCAAATTCCTATTTCTGGCTAAACAGCAAATACCTGCTTCAAAATTGTTGTGACAGATAAGTATAGAAACATACACAAGACTACAGTTTACAGAACAAGTACAAATTCCCATTACCGTAGGGTGGGCTGAAAAAAAAAAATCTATCAGAGATTGAAATGGACTTTGCAGCACAGACTTTGGAAATCTTTTCATGCTCATTGCTTTATCTTTTATTTTCTCCTAATTATACGATTTTTCCTTGTTCTTCCATTGGCAGTTTTACTGTGCAGAATAGCAATAAAAGAGTATTTAATGAAATTTCAGAAGTCTTCAGAAGTGATGCATCAGCAACCTGGCTTATTCTACTAAAAATGCTGACCCCAAAATAAAGAGAATGAAAGCTAAAATTAAAAGCCACAGCTATTCAACTTTAGTCCTATTAAAGATACCATTGTTTTTCCTATCGTCAATACAAGTAGTATCATTTAATTAAGTAATTCAAGTGGAGGACTGTATTAGTGATCAATTTAAAGAACCATTTACAAAGATATACTCCCACATCTAAATGCTTTCTTCTCATACTCTTGCTTTTATAAAAGACCAAAAGGTTTAAGAAATATTTTGCCCAATAATAACAGGCCTGATCCTTTTAGTTTAAACTAACTCTTTTATTGTGTTGGCTGCCGAAATGTAGGCAATAACTCTGAGGCTTAATTGCTTCTGTTGACTAGTAAAGAATTATGAAAATATCTTAATGATATTTGCAAAATGTAATGCAAAATTTTATAACCAGTTATAAGTAATAAATAAAGAATAAATCAGTTCTTCTCTTAAAGATGCCATAAAACATAAAACTGCAGTGGTAGCTTGCTATATCAAGAATATTAGGTAGATAAAGCTAAAATAGGTAAGAATTAGGAGGAAAATTCTGTTTTAAGAAGTCACAAGAACACACAAAGGTTTGAAGACATTTACATCGGTACTGTATACACTTAAGCATGCTTTGAACTTATACTAGCTCTAGCAGCAGGCTCTATTTATGAAAAATAACAAGAAAAAAAAAAAAAAAGAAAAGGTTGTCACAGAATCATAGAATGGTTTGGGTTTGAAGGGACCTTCAAAGGCCAGTTCCTATGCCATGGGCAGGGACTTCTTTAGATCAGATTGCTCAAAGCCCTGCCCAACCCTGAACACTTCCAGTAACAGGGCACCCTCCACTTCTCTGTGCAACCTGTTCCGGTGTCTTGTCACCCTTGTCATAAAAAATGCTTTCCTTGTGTCCAATCTAAACTTATTCTCTTTTAATTTAAAACCATTTCCCCTTGTCCTGTCCTTATGGGCCTTGGTAAAAAGTCCTATGTTTTTAATATTAGCCTTCCTTAAGTACTGAAAGGCCATAATAAGATCTTCCTGGAATCCCTTCTTGTCCAGACTGAGCAGCTCCAACTATCTCAGCCTTATTAAAAGGAGCAGTGTTCCACCCATCTGAATCATTCCCCTTCGCTCTGACTCTCTAATCATTCATTCCCTCTTGTACAAGTATATATTTGTAAAGCACTGTGCTTATAATAGAACATCTTTTGAAGAGAGTTCCACACTGTCACAAACTGCCACCATGCTTTTCCAGTCAGGAGATTCTGAACTTGAAAAAAAATTTGGTAGCAATCATCTGTTCTGGATTGCATTTGGTTTAATATTAGTTCTTTTCTAGTGATCAAGTCTGGAAAAAATGTGGAGACATACCGTGTGGAACAACATAAATAGATTAATTTTCTTAGATTTATTGATTTATAAGACAGTTGTGGTTTATAGAGGGTTATAAGTAACTGAGGAAAGAAAGTAGATATTCTTTCATTTTTGTAATAAGAAAAGACTATAAAATGTCTGTGTGAAGGAGACCAATGCAGCACAAATAAGAAAAAGAAATAGAACATCACAATCACAAGCCAGCTTCTAGGAATTTTTGAAAACCTGAGAGTAAACTCTTAAGCATAAGCATATAAGCATATCTTTACACACATATGGTAGTGGATTTCTGAGGTGTTTTGACTAACTCGAGTGCAATATTTGTTTGAAGGACCTTTGCTACCTTCTGAAGCAATGTAAGAAGAATGTCTTTGACAGCTGGGATATATGCCTGTCTGTCACACAAACAACATAACACAGAAAAACTGCTATGTTAAATGGTATTGTGACATAAGAAAGACTGTGATGGAAGGAGAAAGGGCAATTTTAGGTTATTGTCAGACATGGAAGTGAGATAAGTTAACGTAGTCAGGAATACAGACTAGGTTGAAGCAACATAGTATAGAAATACCATGTGAGAATAAATCAGAGGTTTAGAAAAATATCTTAGGAAAGGAGCGTGTGGATATTGCACTTCAATTGGAAGGAAAAAGACAAAAGCTAAATAAATAATTTGGGCTTCACTTGTTCCAATACCCACAGAAAACTCTCTAGAATCAATGATCAGTGATAAGTAATTTGGAAAATTCACACATAAATACAATAAATTCAGATTTATATAGGACAAAAACATTTTAGCGGTGATGACATTTACATTTTATCCAAAATGTTAACGGCTTATTTGATGAAAGTCTAAAACTGAAAAATTGTCTAAAGTAGATTCTGGCTTTAGAGTTAGCTTTATGTTAACATTATGTTCCTCTATATAAAAATGGAAAGCCATATAAAATGAGGGTATAATGGGGATATGAAATATGTCTTCATTAAGTTCATTACAGTTGCTACTAAAATAATTTCTTGTGCAGAGGAGGGGAGATAAATCTTTCCTGCTGAAATTTGAATAGTCTAGATAAAACTATTTCTTCCTATTGGGGGTTATCTTTGTCTGTTCTGAACAAAATTAGCTTTCACATGGCTTAACTAAAAGTCTCTGAAAATCAGGAAGCAAGGATACTCTTTTTATTATAACTGGGTTAAAAAGAGCATATTGACAAAGGGGTTCACTTTGCTGGCTTCTGGCACTATTACTCTTTATATAATAAAGTTTACTCCCTCTGTAATTTAGATTTAGCAGGAATTGTGATAAAACACACTCCATTTCTTCATCACTGTACAGCAAGAAAGTAGGACTCAGAATCTCATGAGTAAGGAATTAGATTGCATCAAATATTGAACCAAGTCTTGCTACCTTAGTAGCAAGCAACTTAGCAAAACTTAGAGTGATTTAGGGGAAACTACCCAGTGATATGCATCCCAGATAATGATTACCATTGAAAAGTAAGGTATCTAATCAAGGTTGTCTAGAGTTAATGGAGAGAGAAAAGCACCTGAAAAGGGGATTCATCATTTCTATATCAAATCTTGCCATTTTTTCTCCTCAACATTAGTTCGATGAAGTTAAATAAGAATGATAATTCCCATTTTCTAGCTTCATCTTCTTTTTCTAGTTAAGATTTTGAACTTTGTGGAGAGATAACTGCCAGCATCTTGTCAATGCTTTTTACTGTATATCAAAAATTAACTGGTAAATATGCAGATTTCATAAAGTAACTGCACCCCCAGTTTTCCACAGCATCAATTTAGCAGATTAGGAAAATACAAAAAATCTTGTTTCAAAATTACAGGGTATGATTGATTAATTTGAGAAATAGCATCAAGCAATTTAGTTGCAGTGCATGTTTACCACAAAGCATTCTATGGTCGGTTGCATGATGTCATAAAAAGTTTATAATAATCAGGATATAATGTATTCTAAATTATTAGTTTTTTAAAATGTAGCAAAAAAGCAAAACCGTTTATCTTACATTTTCAGTATTAACAATGGAATCACTAGACTTGATTATTGAGTCAGTCCTTAACAACCTCTTTTAAAAATGTAGATTTCATTTCTTCCTACTTCTTGCAGTCTAGTCAGTATCAATATGTAGCATCAACCAGAACACTCTGCTTGACCTGTGCTGCTTCCTTTGACAACAGTAGTTTATAATTGTGACTTGTTCTCTTACATGGTGCTTAAACAGTTAAAGCAAAAGTGGTTTTTTAGCGTGTTGCTCACAAGGCAGCCCAAAAGTTCAAAAGATAACAAGAACTTCTTGCTATAAAGGAATTAGAAAATGTATTTGCAAATATGTGTCTAATGGCAGTTGTCAGAAGCAATTAGCTTCAAATACATTTCACAGTTTAATCATGCTGTGAAATGCTTCTGAACTTTAAGGATTCAGACTTAATATGATACAGTTTCCTATTAAAGAGCATGAAAAATACTGGAGGAAGATTAATTGCCACAGATTTAACTAGTATATGGTATTTAGGTCTCATTCATTAGTTTATAAACTCTGACTTCTCAAAAGAGTATCAAGTGGTCATATAATCACCCTACGTCCTGGAATTTTGATTTAGCTTTAATTTAATGGAAAACATCTAAAATGTTCTTTATTTAGGTTTTATTTTGAAGATTCAGATGGAACATGAGTCAACTAGTTAATGATCAGACAAAAATTACCATCTGCATCAATGTTCGGGATGAAGATTCTATGACACAATGATTCCCCTTCTTGACTTGTCCTTATTCAGCATCCTGGCTTTTAAGAGTCACAAAGAATAAATCCTGAAGAAGCAAATAGGTTGTCTGAGTTTCAGGAGAGACAAAAAAGTGTTTACATTTGAAAAATGTAATTCAGGGAAGCTGCTTATAGCAAATGAAGACGAAGAGTGATGTTGGAGATGGGAGATATTCTGAGATGAATGTGTAAATTAAGCAAGGGTGTATTTCAAACAGTCAGGTAATGGAATAGGCCTAGTATTGATAGGGGCAGATACAAAAATAAGAGAAGAAAAGAAAAATAAAACGAGAAATGAAAATGCATCTCATACTTAAAGTCAGACTGTAAAGATAAACTGTGCAGAAAATAGTAATAACCAAGAGTTATATGACATGTATTGCTTAACTGTAATACACACTTTTTAATGTGGATGCATGGGACAGTGTTCCCTAAGAGACTAAAGAAGATTTCTTCTTGCCTTCTATTGATTCAAACCATCAGGTCATAATGGCAGTGATTTCTTTAGAGGCATTTTTCCCTCCTTTCAGAGCCTGGTGACTGAAAAGATGAAAACTGCTGTAATGTTTAATGGCAGCATAAAAAACTGAGAGGTTATTGAACTACACGAGAGACTCCAATGAAGGCCCATTACAGTGACTAAAGGATTGGGGCATCAATTATGTAAGGGAAGGTTGTGAGAACTAGAGGTGTTTAGCATAGGGAAGAGAAGGTTTAGGGGCACCTCATAAATATGTACAAATATCTGAAGGGCAGGTGTAATGAAGATGGAGCCAGGCTCTTTTCAGTGATGCTCAGTGATGGACAAGAGCTGATGGGCACGATCTGAAACAGCGTGTTCCTTATGAACACCAGGAAAAATGTTCTTACTATGAGGGTGACTGAGAATGGGCATAGTTTGCCCAGCAAAGTTGTGGATGGAGTCTCCATCCTTAGAGATACATGAAAGCCATCTGGACATGGTCTTGAGCAACCAGCTGCAGGTGACCCTGCTGAAGCAGAGGTGTTGGACCACATGGTGTACAGACATCCCTCTCAATTTCGAACATTCTTTGGTTCTCTGATTGTGTGATACAGGTTAATTCACACCAAATCACGTTTTCCAATCAGGAACATCAGTGGCCATAAAGCATTTTTAACTCTTAGTATATAGTGATAGATTGAACTTTTTGGACTCCAGGTGTCAACAAAGCAGCTGTATCACTCCCCTCCTCAACAAGAACAGGAGGAGAAGACATAATGAAAAAGCCTGTGGATTGTGATGAGGATGGGGAGCTCACTGAATAATCACCATCACAGGTGATGGACTTGGCATGGGGAAATTAATTTAATTTATTGCAAATTAAACAGAGCAGGATAATGAAAAATAGGAAAAAAAAACTAAAAGCATCTTTCACACACACTCCTCCCTTCTTTCCAGACTCAGCTTCACTCCCCACTTCCCCTGCTTTCCCCAAGCAGCCTAGGGGAACAAGGAATGAAGGTTGCAGTCCATTCCTCACACATTGTCTCTGCTGCTTCTTCCCTTTCACACTCTTCCCTTGCTCTAGTATGGTGTGCCTGCCATAGAATATCTCTTCACAAACTTCTCCAGTGTGGGTTCATAAAAAACTTGGTCCATTGTGGTTCCTTTCCATGGGGTGCAGTCCCTCAGGAACAGACTGCTCCAGCTTTGCTCCCCCACAGGACCACATTTCCTTACAGAAAAACATGTTTCTGTGTGGGCTCTTCTCCATGGGTTCCTGCCAGAAGCTTGCTACAGTGCAGGCTCATCACAAGCTGCAGTTCCTTCAAGCTCTATCTAACAGCCCTTCACAGGCTGCAGGTGAATATCCCTTCCCTGTGGGCCTGCAGGGATATCCTGTGTCACAGTTTTTCAACAGAGTTGCAGGAAACCTTTACTTTGCTGCCTGGAGCACCTCCTCGCCCTCCTTCTTCACTGACCTTGGTGCCTTCAGAGCTGTTTCTCACATTTTGTCACACATCTCCCCCAGTTGCTGCTGTGCAACAGATTTACCTTTTCTTAAATAAGTTGTCATAGAGGTTGCTACCAGCATCGCTGGTGGGCTCAGCTTTGGCCAACAGCAGGTCCACATTGAAGCCAATTGGAACTGTCTCTGTTGGACATGGGGGCAGCTTCTGGTGTCTTCTCACTGAAGCCACACCTGCAGACCCTCCACTACCTAAACCTTTCCATGTTAGCCCAATATACCTATATGAAAATGTATAGAATGCAAAGCTGAGTTCAGGGGCCACAAAATGAACAAGACATAAGATAGACTCCACTATGCAGAATCAAGGAGTTTGTTCTATTCATGTCACCAAAAGAAAGGAATTTAATAGAACTTATCTTGGCAATTACTTAAAATGGAAAAAATGTTTGATGCTGGAAATATGATTGTCTAGTAAGCAACCCATTTGAGGACCAATAGTGATATTGTATTTCAGCTCCAAAAGAATTTATCTACTTCACGTACAGTTTCTTTTCCTTTTTCCAACTAGTCTAATGTTTTGTACATCTGCTAAGAGTTGATTTACCTGCTGATGCTTGCAAAGGCAACAATGGGAAAGGACTTCCAGTAGAAAAATAAAAAGGAAAGAAGATATAGGAGAGAAAGAGACTGATCTGAGATGTTGTAAAAGGAAACACAAATTTTGTGTTTGCTTTGGAACAGATATGAGCCTTTTTTTTTCTTTTTTTTTTTATTTCCAGAACTATTGAAAAATGCTTAAAAATGTAATCTCAGGGATTTCTAAAAAAGCCTAGAAATATTCCACTGCAAACTGAAATTTATCTTCCTAGAGAGAAAGCTAGTTAAAAATTGAAATAACATGTCAGGATGGATTGATTAGAAATATACTTTATAAACAGAAAGGACTTTGAACCAACTTTTGGAATAAATTTTTGAATCTCTTTGTGCAATGCAGGTGTCTAGGAAAGCTGACTCACAAGCTTTTTGAATTCCACTGTGTGTTGTCTTGCCTTTTGAACTCGGTCATACTAACAATATTTGCAGATGTCTCCAAAATTTGTGGTTAAGCAATGCCATTTTAGGCTTCAGCTAGTCAAATGCAGCTATTGGGGGATCTTTGCTGTATAATTTAGCTTTGATTAATTGGATTTTTTTTGTTTCACATCTTCTATAAAAGTGAATATATGATGCACCTAGAAATATACTATTGAAGAGGTGACTCTAGACAGTGCCTCCCTTCAGATTTCTAGCACATGTATCCTGCTTACTAAAATTGAATTCAAAAGAGCACTGAGATCCAAAGAAGGTGCAAAAGAAGCACTAGTATGCACCACATACACACTTTCTCAGACTCAGGATTTCTAGCAGTCTACCCAGGTACATTGCTAACATTGGTCAGCTACATTTATCAATATATTGCATACTGAAAAGGTAGACAGAAGACATGGGTAAATAAACTTATATCTTCATACGCAATTAATATAAAACCTCCTTCTTGCCAAAGTTCTTTTCACAAAAGTAACTAGCACATAACTCAAAAGGAGTCCTTTATCTCAGAGCACAACCTGTTCGTTTGTGACTTTAAAATTTTACCAAGTTAGTCCCTGATGTGGCCAGTTCCATCACACTGACAGGATTGATGGGACGAGTCAAGGGCAGTACTCATTTACCTAGGAAACATAATCTGGAATATAAATGTAGACAATTTATCTGCCATCAAAAATCTACATCATCCTTTGTATTTCCTTAGGCAGTCTAAGTCCTTGGTGGCCTGTTATGGACGTATGGGTTTATTTTTCACCTTAACAGAGTTCTCTCAGTTTGTTTGTGTGTAAATAGAAAAGTGTTGAAAACACAGCTGGTACCATTACATCCTCTGGTATTAACTTTGTTCCTGTATTTGGATCTGCTGGCACATACTGAATGACTTATCCAGGATTGTATTAACAAGAGCTTTCATTTTCACCTGAAAGTATATTTATACTAGTACTTCATACATTTTAAAATATTTTCCCCTCATCTTTTAAGAAAAAAATGGGTTTTTTTCCTGCCTGTGTAACTCTAAATCTAATGTAAGGAATTACCAAAGAGTTTCCTAAATTTGCACAAGAAGGTTGGGATTCATATCTTCTAACTTTAGCTAGAAGGTGATTGATGCCACTCTAAAACAGATATGCCCGTGATGGGGGATGTTTTTTTTTTCCCTGCACCTAAAGCCTAGAAGGTTTGCTAGACTATACAACTATGTTTCAGATGCCTAAAGCTGGATAAGATTAATCTTTTGAATGGTTGTGGTAGTACAGGTTATGGTTGTCTAGTACAGGGACTAGACAATACTAGTCCCTGTATTGTCTTGTTATCCATCCCTGGTTGCTGGTTGCTGCCAGTAGGGCAGAAATGTCTTGATATTTTTACTCTGTTTATATCTATTATCTTAGAATGTTTGCCTTTGTCTTCATTATCAAAGTATTTCTTTTAAATAAGAATTCTTGCCACAGGGGAATAATAGTCCAGGATTCATATATCTTCTCTATCTGTGAGGTATAATCTTCTAGAAGAGAATTTCATCTCTTTTAAGAAAGAACTTATTAACATTCATAAGACTATTCTTGTTGATGTTAAATTACTCCTAAAATTTTCAAATCCAAAAAAATATATTTGTATATAATACATATGCTTAACATTTGTTGGATTGTTTATTCAATTTAACAGATTTGAAATAGTAGGTTATAGGTGCCTTCATGTTGACATTATTCAGGTAATTTTAGTATTTTCCATAGTTTAGGTTCTGTCCAGTTACATTTTAATTGCAACAGAAAGTCACATAAATGAAGAGGAACACTAGGCATTTCTATAAGTGAAATAAAATAAAATAAAAAAAAAAAAACCTATAAATTTAAAAATCAGAACAAAACCTTGGTATCAGTGCCAGACCTCCATTATTTTCAGCTTGGACTAAGAAAATATTTACCAGATTTTAAAATCAGCATTTTTAGGAAATCTTTAAAGAGCAAAGCTTGTAGAGTAACTGCTTGTATATACTCCTTTGCAACCTTCATCATCCAGTCCACTTCTTCATTTCTGTTTAGAGGTAGTTACATTATCTCAAAACAAGATATCTTTGTACCTTATGTATTGAATTTAACACATTAGGTCAGACCAAAGTTTCAGTTCACATAATATCTTCTCTTCATCTGTAAAATCAGTGATACTTCTCTGGAGCAACCTCACAGCTTTAAGCTGTCTGAATTCTTGAGTCAGAATCGATATCTTTGTGCTTAATAGCCCTTGATGTATTTGTCTTTCTTGAATTCATCTAATTTACATCACTTCCTTATCTACATCCATCTTTGGGACCACAATGACTTCATAAATATCTTGTCAAAATTCTTTAGTGTCATGGTGACCTTAAAAATATTCAATCATAATCATTGGTGTCAAAAAACACAACCTCATAAATATTTTATCAAAATCTCCTTATCACTCACTGTCAAAACAACATTATTATTTACTACATTCACACTCTAGTCCAATAAATTACCATATGACAAAACCTTGTTTTTGTCTAGTAGATTGAGTAGAATTTGCTGTTGTTAAATTTACAACTTTCTTCCCCTATGTCTCCCTTTCTTAAATGTGTTCTCAAGTTAACACATTTAGATTACAAAATCCTTATATTTATTAAAGGATTTTAAAGTAAAATTACATACTTAACATGGACATTGAAGTAACCATATCTCCCAGTATGCGATTGGGCACTGCTGCCCAGTCCCCCTGAAGGTGTCTTCTCCAGAATGAACAAGCCCAGCCTCCTCAGCCTCTCCTCAGGGGACAAGTGCTCCAACATCACGGCCTCATGGTGGCCCTACACTGAACACTGTCCAGTTAACTGTTTGTCTGATACTAGGAGCTCAAAACCAGATGCAATGTTGGAGACACTGTCCAAAGTGTGCTGAGTAGAGGAGTATAATCCAGTCCTTCATTCAGCTTATCCCCAGAGCCCTGGGGATGTTTTGCAGAGCTGCTCCCCAGTCAGCCAAGACACAGCCTGTACATGTTGCAATGGGCTCCTCCTCCCCTGGTCCAGTGACTTTCATCTGACCTTTCTGAATTTTGTGATATTCCTATTAGCCTTTTCCTACAGGCTGTCTAGGCCCCTCTGGATGGCATCACTACCCTCCCACATACCAGATGCTTCCACAAATTTTGTGCCATCAGCAGATCTGTAGAACATGCTCCATCATCACTGATAAAGAGGCTAAGCAGGACAGCTCCCAGGACAGGCCCCTGCATTCCTGCATGCTGTTACTGTCCTTCAGGTACAATTAACCATGACTCCCTGAGCACACTCATTGAACCAGTTTTTACACACTTAGTTGTTCACCCACACTGACAGTCATGTTCTAACTTGGATCCAAGAATATTGTGTGAGTCAGTGTTGAAAGCATTGCTGAAATTTAGGTGAATGGCATCCCCTGCATCTCTTGAAGGCAGGTGCAACATTTGCTTCCCCAAGTTACCCTTGGACTTTGCTGATCTTCATGACCTTTTCCAAGATGTCAGAAAGCAGCCTTGCAAGAATCATTTCTCTCAGCTTCCCTGAATACAGTGTGTTAATTGGTATGGGTCAAATAACTGATCTTAATCCATTGCTATGTATTCTCCCCCTTGAACTCTGCTTCTAAGTAAATACAGAAGCCTCAGACACCTTTTTGGTGAAGAGACAAAGGGTGCAAGGAGTTATATGAGCCTTATCTGTGCTTGCTGTCACTGTGTCTGCTCTGATGCTGACTTGCTTTCATCTTGAAACTAAAATGAAATCTTGAAATCTGTTACATCTGAGATGACCTTCTCTGGATTACCTAATGTTGAGTCACATGTCAAATTATTTACCACTTACTGAGAGTACATAGGTTTATAACAAAAAGAAAAGATTTTCATCTCTAATGCTGGATATTCCTATTTTATTTAGAACTGAAGTTTATTTGGACTCTTCAAAACTTACAGATTAATAATGAAATATAGCTTTTATTAGGAGAGAATTAATCTTCTTTCATAGCAGAATTTTTCTGTGAAGGCTTTGAGCATAATTTTTCTTGTGAGAAAACTTTTTGAGCAGCAATTAAGAATTCAGTTATGTTCACTTGGCCTTTAGTGTTTTGTAGCTACAAAATCTGTTTTCTCACATGATTTCTTCTGTGTGCAATATTGCAACAGTTTGTTCCACTCATGTCAGCAGCCCCATTATAGAGCAAATTTCTTCAATGCTACCTTCCCTATTAATTTCACAGTTAGGAGAGAGATACTGTTTGTCCTGAAAGATAACACTTAAAAATCTCTCTCAACATTTATCCAGCTTTGGTACTGAAGCGATTTAAAAGATGAAAAATGTTTGCTTGGTAGGTTCCCATTAGGCAGAGGAGACTGTATAAACATGTTGACATGCTTCATTATAACTTTGCCTGCTTAATTCTTTTATGTATTAGCAGATGCTGGTACTAAGCCTATTGGAGACTGGGACATCACTAAACACCATTATTTACTGTACTTTGTGATACTTTGTTATAGTTTTCAGGGTTCTCTGTGCTATCCAAATTGTCAAACTCACTTTCCCAATCATCTTGGTAACTTTTCATTCTTCAGGTTATTTTCAGACAGCCAAGGTCTTGTGCTGTAGTTCAGCAGAGCCTGGTAATGTCCACACTGAAGCCCACAGGATTATATTTTTACAGTAAGAGGTTCTGTAATCAGCAAACGGTGCAACATTCTCAAGTACATGTGAAATCACAACTTCATGTTGGACTTTGATATTTAGCCCCTCAGCCTCCAATTTTGTAGGTGTAGCTGTTCTCTGCTGTGTACTCTCTGTGTACTCTCATAGAGGGGGGAGCAAGGATATAAAGTACCCTTCTAGCCTAGGCCTGTACCTAAATGAACCCTTACCAAAAATGTGGAGCTCTGCCACTACAGCAATTCAGCAGAAGGGCTGACTTACAACAAAGTCTCTCCACCAATTTTTGTGTATTTAGAATTATTACCTCTCTCCGTAGGATTGCCTTTAAAGATCCCTTGAAGAAAACTCAGAAGTTGATCTTCTGGAAGAAGTTTCCCTAAATGATTTGTGGGATCTTCTACTGAGATGATGGATGTCGACTTTTCCCTTTTAGTCATTACGGTCCAGTTTACTTGTTTAGGGACAGTTTAGGGCTATAAAGGCTTTTATGGATGCAGAGCACAGAGCTGTCAGTTCAATCTCAGCAAAAGGAAACCTGTAACCAAGAGGGAAGGAAAAGGGATTGGATCTAGGGTTGAATCTCTAAAAGAAGAGTAATGTTGCAACTGGGGTGAAACTCTTCATCATGAACCTCCTCCCAGCCCATGTGTTAATGGAGACTGGGGTTGGGTTGGGTAAGCAAAAGGCTCTGGAACCTCAGGTTAAAGCAAATAAGTAAAAAGCAGAGTCATTTATATAAATGCATGAAATGAAAAGCAAATAAGGACTAAAAGAAATAAAAAGCAATCAAACAAAAGAACCCCAAACCCAGTATGTTATTACAACCAATAAGACAAAAAAAATTTGAGAGGTCCATGAAATATTGTTAATTATGTTGGAAGGTTCTTCCTTTAACTGAGCTTGTACTTTGGTAAATATGTCTAATAACCAATCTAAGATTGTCTGTCCGCAGTTTAAACCTGCTAACATTTTTCTGTTCTCCAATAAATGCGTTTTCTAGAGACATCCCTGTAAGTATTTCCAAGGATAGTTATCACATCTTCTGTCAGTTATAATTTTGGCAGTATATTCTTGATTTTCTTATACTTTCTACTTCAAAAGTTTTATATTCTAAAACTGTTAACTCTTTTTCCTCCTGTACAGCAATACTAGTTGCTGATTCAGTGTAAAGTTTCACTTCAGAGCTGAAATAGAGCATGATAATTATTTCTGTACTTTATATTCACCTCTGTTAATAGTAACCATTGTGGCAGGACCTTTTTCTGCAGCAGTTACAGAGTTAATTCACATTTGGTCTTTAATCCACTTTAATTTCAATCAGCTGTAACAACTGCATCTTCTTCATGAACCACTTGCAT
The DNA here is from genome assembly GCA_013397555.1 of Urocynchramus pylzowi. NCBI lineage: Eukaryota > Metazoa > Chordata > Aves > Passeriformes > Fringillidae > Urocynchramus > Urocynchramus pylzowi. The sequence continues at coordinate 1,162,235 of VZRH01001693.1, read as the reverse complement.
TTTAGAAAATAAGTCACTAAACTTATCTATCATGACTTTATTAAAGAAAATGTAAAGGAAAAAAGAATGATTGGTATGCAACTTCTTGTACAGGAAATGAGCAGCAAGAGACATTTTAAAGTAGTAGGACCACTAACCTTTGCTGCAATGGATCAGAATGTTATAAATGCTTTCAGTCCACTACTAATTGATGTGTAGCCACAACTATTGTCAGTAGGACATGGGAAGTTGGCCTCACTGTTCCTTACTCAGCTACTCAAGGTATGAACATGTATCATTGTTCAAACTTCCCACCTTCTCTGAGTGGCATAGTTATGTTCAGTGAAAATAAGGCATTGCTGTGTGTAATTCTAGATTAGCCACACAAATGGATAGTCCTAACCTATTTCCTCACATGGCTGTCCCAAGATTAGGTACAGCCTAGCTTCAAAATTTTAGGCAACTATTACTTGAGTTGTGATTGAACTTAGCCTCCCCAAGAAAGCTGAGATTAGTGTGCAACTCTAAAATGAAATGCAAATAAATTGTTTGCAACTGTGTGAAACAAATAGGTGACAATGAAATATGAGCAGATTCTGAGTGCATAGACAATACAGCTATTTATTGACTATAATAACCTCTAGCATCCTTTCTAGAAAAGGGAAAATTACTATGAATATTTTTAATTCAATTTTACAACCACATGAACCAAGAAAGGAAGTTTAATTCAGGAATCCATATAACTACTAATTAGCTTTCTTGTGCAGAGACAGGACTTTAAATTCATAAAGTTAATTAGCTATTTCATGATTTCATAATGTTTTCTGTGTTTATTAGGCTCATAAACAAGCCTTTTTATTAGAAATTGATGTGTGTTGAAATAGTTGCATAATAGAAGTAGACTGCACTAGATAACTGAGGTTCTGAATCACAGGTACAGGTAACCCATGTATGCAGATGTCTTCTTCATAAAACTAATTTATTTACAGAACTTTATGGTTGTTAGAAAAAACAAATAATGTCACAAAGAAGCCAATGAATGGAATCACTGTTAATAGTAACACAAAATGGTTAAAAATGTAGAAGACACAAACAAAAAAATGCACTCAGTGATTGACAGGTCATCTTTTGAATGCAAATTCATATCATGTTTTAAATGAAACCAAATTATTTTCCATTTACAAGTCTCCATTGAAAAGGCTTATTGTATTTGTTGATCTGCTTCCAAACATTCACTAATTGGCTATATCCTGAATAATCTGGTTACTTGGTCCTCCCTATATCACAAGTATTCCAGTTTAGTAGTCCTTCCAATGCACATTATTAGGATTAGGCCACTGATGAAATCCACGTTAGCTGTTCTTTTCCTTGTATTTTGCACCAAGTAACTGCCAGACAAACATCAGAGCTCATTGTGGTAGCAGAGACAAGAACCATTACTGTGCTTTGCCAAACGAACAGACAAATAGAGAATTATATCTCTGCTGATGCCCGCTCCTCTCAGTCCATAAATCATAGTTATAGAATAGTTTGAGTTGGAAGGAACCTTTTAAATGTCAGAGTCTAACAACTCCCCTTCAATGAACAGAGACATCTTTAACTAGATCAGATTGCACAGAGCCCCATCCCACCTGGCCTCAAACATTTCCTAGGCTGGGACATCTGTCTCTTTTCTGGGCAACCTGTGCCAATGCTTCACCATCCTCATTACAAAAAACAATATGTAATCTAAACTGAGCCTCCTTGTGTTTAAAACCATTATTCCTTGTCCTATCACACCGGGCTCTGCTAAAAAGTTTGTCTTCCTCTGTCTTGTAGGTCCTCTCCNTTGAGTTGGAAGGAACCTTTTAAATGTCAGAGTCTAACAACTCCCCTTCAATGAACAGAGACATCTTTAACTAGATCAGATTGCACAGAGCCCCATCCCACCTGGCCTCAAACATTTCCTAGGCTGGGGCATCTGTCTCTTTTCTGGGCAACCTGTGCCAATGCTTCACCATCCTCATTACAAAAAACAATATGTAATCTAAACTGAGCCTCCTTGTGTTTAAAACCATTATTCCTTGTCCTATCACACCGGGCTCTGCTAAAAAGTTTGTCTTCCTCTGTCTTGTAGGTCCTCTCCAGGTACTGAAAGGCCATAATAAGGCCTGTCTGCAGCCTTCTCCTTCTCCNCAGAGACATCTTTAACTAGATCAGATTGCACAGAGCCCCATCCCACCTGGCCTCAAACATTTCCTAGGCTGGGGCATCTGTCTCTTTTCTGGGCAACCTGTGCCAATGCTTCACCATCCTCATTACAAAAAACAATATGTAATCTAAACTGAGCCTCCTTGTGTTTAAAACCATTATTCCTTGTCCTATCACACCGGGCTCTGCTAAAAAGTTTGTCTTCCTCTGTCTTGTAGGTCCCCTCCAGGTACTGAAAGGCCATAATAAGGCCTGTCTGCAGCCTTCTCCTTCTCCAGGCTGAACAAACCCAACTCTCTCAGCCTTTCCTCATGGGAGAGGTTGTGCACAACAATTTTAGCAAGAAGGCTATCCAGCTTGTTCTATTATTTTTAAGTTTTAGGATGCTCTCTTCTCACCAAAACATGAGGGAGAAGGACTTGCAATCCAACTGTCTGAGCCCTAAGCTCACTGAATGTGGTACTTATAAAAAAAGTAGAAAGAAGGCACTGACAAAATTTCTTCTACTAATGTTTTAGAAACAAAACAGTAGCTTTGATTGGTCCTTTGTAAATATAGCTACTAGAAAAGTTGTCCATTTTGTACAAAGTTATTACTGTCACATAGATGTAAGATATCATTTCAATTACAAAAAAAGTGGGGAGGGTTGCTACATTCAGTGCTTTGTTTGGACCTCATAATCATCCAAGGTCTTTATTGGATTTGTGTGCAGTTACATATTTCTCAGAAACAAGCACAGGTATTTTAACAATAACCTTAGAACTTGCACAACTGGCAACTGACTAAAGAAAACATGAGGTAGCTGTAAGAGTAAAGTCATGATGTCTCTCACAGCTACAGAGAAATAAAAAAGATTCTTAACACAAGTGTAAGAGACCACAGCAAATGGGCAGTCCAGATTGACCCAGTCTATTAAACAGTACTGTAATACTCAAAATTCACATACAGTGCAGTCCTACATGCACGAGAATAGGTGCTCTTTGTGCTGTTTGAAATAGCTCAAAGAACACTTAAAATTACATCCTACAGGCAGCTGAATTTACCCTTTTTATTTTTCTTTGATGAAGCAGGTGTTTTCCTCTCAGTGTGAGAATGTCTTTAATGACACAGAGCTATCATAACATCACATTTTCTTTTCTATTAAAGGAAGTGCATTGCAAAGCCAGGCAGCAGAATCAGTGGCTGAGCCTACACCTGCTGATCTTGCCAGGCAACAAATTTCCTTGCATGAAGTACAAACATTCACGATATAAAGCTAAGGGTAGAGGGACAGTGCGCAATCACACTGCAACTTGTTTTGAAGATTAAACTGAATATGGACACTTTCTGCTACAATGACTGCTATAAGCAGTCTGGTTAAGATATCCAAAGAAATCTAGTATCTTAACACCTCTTATTCCACTAGTTAACACAGGAAGAAACAAAGAAATAAATACTTCAATTGCTGCTGTGCAAATACCGTGTGGCACAGTATTTGGCACAGGGCACATGCTGAGGGTGCAAGGATCACTCACGGGTACCAGGGGAGGAAAAGCAGTCATTCCTGTTATGAATTTGGTTCAATTAGTTTTGGGAAAATAGGGAGTTGTTTGTTATAAGGGGGTAGGGGGATCAGGATTTCATTTTTTTTCTCTGAAATCTGGCCTGGTTCATTCATCACATTCCCGCGGCTGCTCCGCGCCGGGCGGGCTCCGGGACGGCACGGCCAGAGGAGGGTTCGGGCCGCGCATCCCTCTCGGGTGCAGTTCAGACAAAAGTGTCACCCAAACAAGATAACAGGGTCACACAAGTGTGCAGAAATCCAGATTTCGGAGTGCTATGATATATTTGAAAGGTCCTGGATAACTAAACTTGACAGCTGCCTGCAGCGTCTTTATCTGCCCTTTCTGCAATCGTTGCCACTTCCTTTTTTCCCCCTCCTTTTTACTGCTTCAGGATGTGACATTTCCTTTGGTCATTTTTCACACATCTTTATGTTTTAGTTTGGGTGAAAAATCCGAAACCTAGCAGCTGTAAGATAAAATAATTAACCTTCATATTAAAGTTTAACTTTTATAAGTTCTGTTTTGCTGGTCTGCAGCAAAATATAAGTTTTATAAAGTTATAAGCTTTATGTAAGTTTTTATAAGTTTTAAAAGGTTCTTTTCATAATAGAAAAGAACCTTTATAAAACTTACAAAATAAATGTTTCTAAAGTCTGTGTCATATATAGACATCATTGTATCAGATAATAGATTCATTGGCACCTCTTTGATAGGTGAATGGCAGTTCTGCCCAAATATCTGATATGGATTACTGTTTGCTACTCACTAGCCATTTATAGATACATTATTCTTCTTGAGAGTATTTCCTGCCTATTTTCCATATCCATGTACTAGGAAGATACATTTCACGTGATACATATATGAGTTCAACTGATGCAGACCAGCAAAACACAACTTTTTAAGAGAACAGGAAATTCACAAATAATGGGCATTTGATGCAAAGAAAAAGGAAAAGTTGTGGCATAAAACATACAAAGACAGAGTATAACAACCCCTGTGCCCATTTCTAGGTCAGATATTACCCTAGTACAGTTCAGAAGCAATATAATCTCTAGTTGCCAATGTTTGCCTGGATTTGCTTTGAAGTTTATAGATTTTTTTTAACTTGAATATTGGTGTCAGTTCCTGGGAGGATGAATTAGAACTCAGACAGAAGAAACATTGCTGTCTGAATCCTTTCACAGAAGTGTATCACCGGTAAACCAAATGCTTTAGATGTTTTATAGCAATTGGTACATTGGTGGAATCACAAATTTTGGACTTGTGTTGGTAATGCCAGAGAAGAATAAAGTAGTTTAAAAAAAAATAAAAGTTGCCATGTATGAAGAATTGTTGAACTAACCAACATTGATGTATTAAAAGTGTTTAGAACAAAAACATTTCAATAAGGTTGCAAGCAATTGTGTCTATGCACATGATAGCAATATCCATAATTTTTGTCATTTTCTCAAAATAAGTCCCTTTACAGTTTTGCTGAGCAGCAGCATGCTGCTCATGCTTTTCATCTGGGTTCATAGCTGAATAGGAGAAATAGTGCCCCTGGCCAGTTTTTATATAGTGCTTTAGCTGTTACAACATTAATTTCAAATATAGTTTTTCCAGGGTAAGAGGATTAAAACTCACATATTTTACTTTTCTGCGTAGACTTAATCACCAGTGGCAGGCCATTCTATGTGTTAGAACACTTCCAATCTCCTGTTGACTACAGGCCATGCTCCAGAAATAATGTAACGAGTCCCAAAAAATATTCTAGAGGAAAGTGTTCTAAATTTAATGACTAGGGCATTGAAAGGAGGGTATGATTTTTCATTCTTCCAAATGAGACCTGGGGCACTGGTCAACAGCTGGCACCGTGTCCAGGTGGCCAAGAAGGCTGATGGCATCTTGACCTGTATGAAAAATAAGACCAGGATCAGGGCAGTGATTGTCTCTCTTTATTCAGTACTGGTGAGGCCACACCTGGAATCCTGCCTCCAGTTCTGGCCCCCTCACTGCAAGAAAGACATTGAAGGGCTGGAGCATGTCCAGAAAAGGGCAACGGAGCTGGTGAAGGGCCTGGAGAGCAAATCTTATAAGGAACAGCTGAGGGAGCTGGGATTGTTTAGCCTGGAGGAAAGGAGGCTCAATGGGCCTTATTGTTCACTACAACTACCTGAAAGGAGGTTGTAGCCAGTCAGTCTGTTCTGCTCCCCATGGAAGTGGTCACAGCATCAGCCGAAAGGAATTCAAGAAGCATTTGGGCAATGCTCTTGGGCACATGGTGTGACTCCTAGGAATGGTGCCATGCAGGGCAGGAGCTGGACTTTATGATTCTTGTGGGTCCCTTTCAACTCAGCATATTCTGTGATTTTGTGATTCATTATCTGGATAACACTAACAAACATGAAAATAGTTTGTTTTCTGTACATATGAAATGGAAAAAAAATATTGCAGAGAACCTTGTGATATTTGTGAACTTTCTTTCATCATCTTGAATTACCAAATGCCTGCAGGAAACTCTTAGCAATATTACCTCTGAATTATAGCTTGTAGTAATATATACTTTGCAATAAATTTACATAGATTTTTTTTGGTTGGGTGGTTTGGTTTGGTTTTTTATGAGCACATGAACACATTACAGTGTTTTTCAAGATCTTCTGTTTGTGCAGTAGACCTCTGTGATGAGCTTGGTAGCTATCTCCAAACATAACCTGTAGCTGTGAGATAAAATACACATGAGAACTCAGAGAGATGCAGAGCAATGCCTACATATATGTTGAGATCTACACTAGCTAGAAAGATTGAGCTGCCATCGTTCAACTGTATGAATAAACATAAATAAGCCATGAACCTGGTAGTAAAGGTGCTTATTTAGAAAAGTGTTTTAATATTAAACATGGCTGCTCCATTCAAAGGCAAAGAATGCACAAAAGTTTTTAAAAAGAAGTGATAAAGCAGTCTTCCAGGGCAGCATTGCCATGAGCTTGCAAGAATTGATCTCAATACTATGTCTTTAGTATCCCTTAACAATATAATAAGCAAAGCCACAATGAAGCCAGACAAGCTACAGGAGAACAGCTCCTATGTCATGGCCTGAGCTTTCTCTCATTGCATTTCTCAACAAATCCAGGCTGATGTGGTTCTGAACATGCAAAGGACTCTCTCTGGAGGGCAGAAATTTGAAAAAAAAATAGACCAGATGTTTTCACAGAAATCTCAGAATGCTTGATGTTGGCAGGCAACTCTGGAGATGCTCTAGTCTGGTCTCCCTGTTCAGAGTGGGAGACTGACCCTCCACAGATTGCTGAGACACTCATCCAGTTAGGTTTTAAATAGATGTAAGGAAAGAGATTCCCAAATCCAAAGTAAAGAAAAACACCTCTACATAATACATCATGTTTGACCACCCTCATTTAAAGTTTTCTAACTCATTGCCTACTGTTCTTTTACTGTGTACTACTGAGAGAAGTCTGACTCCACCTTCTTTTCTACCTCCTAACAGGCATCCGTGCAGATGTCACTTTCACTGTTGCTGCCACCCCCCCACCCACCTTGCCCCCATCTTCTTGAGGTTAAACATCTCTACTTTAAGAACTTTAGTTGCTTCTCTAGTTTAGATATTTATTTTTTGTACAATATTTATCTGTGAAACACTTTTTGCTGCCTCAAAACTTACATTAGTTATCTCTAGTGAAGACCAAATATAAGACCAAATGGCAAGATAAAGAAAAATCCTCCTCTGGTATCAATTGACACAATTATTTTCTATGTATGCACTCACATCACACACTTAGGAGGTATGTGGTAGTTTTAATTCCACTGCAAAAGGTAAGAACAAGAGATTGCAATTGAAGAAAATTTTCTTCTTCTACAGAGTAAACGTTTCTTTCCATTCTTGTGTGTCCACATGAACTATTGCTCTACTTTCAAAACCTCTTGATTTTGAGTAAACGTTTCTATATTTTTGACTTTCAGTTGTGAAATCAATATAGTCTATTTGTCCACCTCAATTTAACAAGCTCAGTAATCCTTCAAACTAATCCCAGTGAAATCACTTCTGTTTTTTAGCAATGAATTAAAAAAGAGGGAAGGAAAAAAAAATCATTCTGCATGCTCAGATCATATCAGGTCTGCACAGTGAAGCTTGGCAGCTGCTGTCAAAAGCATTGGCAGAAATAATGACTGCTTAAAATCTCAGTCCCAGACTGAATTTGTGCCATTTTAATTTCACCACTAGACATGAAGTTATTCCACATTACTGCTATGAGAAATGTTTCTGTCAGAAACACTGATAGGAGGAATAAAATGTTTTGTTAATTTAATTTTGCATTTATATAAAGACATGTAATTTATAGTTTATATTGAATGTCTTTACTTATGGATGAGTTTTTTTTAAAAGAAGTCATTGTGATAAACTTAAGATTACATGTTAGAAAGCAGAAAGCAAGTCTCAAAGTTTGGCATATAGTGGTAGCAATTCAGAACTCAGAATCCCAACGAAATGATAAATATCTTAAGCTGAGCAGTTGGTATCTATATAGTAGCAGGTATTAATGTCACAAAAAGAATAAAAATGTTGACATCAAGTCAAGAAGTATTAGATTCCTATGGAGTCTAACTTCATTGCAAAGCATGTGAAAAATTGTAGAGTCAAGTTATTACTCCCTCTTAACATAAATTTTTAGTTTGCAGTATTGCAACTTACAGTACAAGTGAAGAAAAATTGCCAAAACTTCAGAGTGATTATATCCACCTGACGATGGGCTGGGGAGAATTGCCCCAGCTTTTCATTTTCTTCCTGTGTGAGTCTGCCATACACTTCATCTTCTTTCAAACTGATTGTTTTGGATCAGAGTCAAATCCCCTCATGCTGCCTGTAAATCTGTGACTAGAAGTTTTAATTCAGGTCAAGGTGCATCAGTCAGACATTCAGAGATAGCCTGCCATTGTTCAGAAATACTGTGAAAATAATGTGCTACTGCAGTGTGATATAGTAGGTTTAAAAACCCCTTCAAATACTTCCTCGTAAGAAGGAAATATAACTATGGCTTGTCTTTCCCAAATGGAACTGCCTGGAAACTTGTCAAGAAATCAGATATTCTTTGATACTGTAAGTTTTCATGAAAGTGAATCTGTTTCAACTGTTTTTTTCCTGTCTCCACAATCCATTTGGGTGTGAAAGAGCAGAAACCCCTTTGCCAGTTAAGAAAGAGACCCAAGTGTTCTGGCTCTCAGCATCTTCCCCAGGCTGCCAAACTACAGCTGCTGCAGTTCCTATTTCTCCTTCAGAAGCCAGGAAGATCTCTGTCTGCTCCTAATGGCTGGTCAAGCAGTGGTTAGCTCACTCTTCTGGCAACCTAGATTCCTCTTTTAATTTTGATTTAATGCATTATTCATCAGCTCCCTTTTCTCTGACTCGTGCAGTGCTGTTACTTAAAAAGTGCCTAAGTACATTTCAGCAGGATGAGTTGGACCTCAGAATAGAAGGAGGGTGGGATTCATGTACACTTGGCACTGAGTAGCCCCTATCTAGAGGGATAGCTGAAGACAAGCTGAAGATAGAGAGTAATTTTTTAGTAGTTTTTAAAGAACAAAAATAAAGAGAGAATTACATGAGTGTCTGTGCAATCAGCCTTTATTCATTATATATTTTTGTTTAAATTACAAAGTACAGGAAGAGATATTGAGATATATATTGAGAAATGGAATTAAAAATTAAGAGAAGGAGAGTAGAAATTGGTAAAATTATTTTTCCCTCTTCAGAGGAGATACTCTTGAATGTAGTAAAGTACATAAGTATTTTCACTCTCAGATCAGTGGGGGAAAAAAACAAAGAGTAGCTGTTTTTCACTGAACAAATGCAGTTTTACCTGTAGAAATATGTAATAGGAACATAGTTTGGTAGCATTTTCAATGGGAGATATCTGAGTTTTTTATTTAAGTAACATTTTTAATATTTTCATTGAGATATTTCCATTACATAAATATGAAAAAAACAAAGGCAAAATTAGCATTAGGCATGTAGGGTTTTTTCTTTTTCCTATTTTATGATATCATGTATATTTAACTTTCTCAGGAAATTTTGACTTTATCTTCATGGTCAAGTTTCAGTTTATTTGGGGAAGGGTTGGGGGTTTTCCAAAAGTTTGGGGTTTTTATGAAAGGAAAATGTTGACTCTTGCCCATATTTCTAAACTGATTGGTAAAATATGGAAGCATAATAAGAGGAATGGATGAGCATTTACATTAGAACAAGTTTTAAATACTCCCAAACACAATAAAACTTATTTTAAAAATTGTAGACAAAACCACAGTAGTATTTTCCTAGCTTCACTCTCTGAAAACTTGCAAATAACTACGACTAGAGCTGTAGTTGAAAAGTATTTTCTTTCCAGCAGAGGGATTGTAAGAGCTGAATGTGAATGTGTTGACTGAATTATCTCCATGCAAATAGAGCTGATCAGATTGAAAAATAACCATAAAGGTAACGGAATTAAAACATTTAGAGAGTAGGTTAGGTTACTGGATTTATACCCTTAGTAAGTATAGCAAATAAAGTAACAATAATGAGGACATTCAGAGATTGCCTTGTGCTATTATGGGAGGAAAAGGTAAGCTCTGTGATTTTTACTGAGGATATTGCCACGATAATGCCAAGGGGTCAGTGTTTTGTGTTGTAAACTGATTGTCATATTCACTGTAAAATGGGCAGTGTTATACAAGTGATATTGCAGTGATTCACCTAAATTTTAAGTGAGCACATTTTTTTACACAAACATGATCATTAAATAACCAGTGTATGATTCCAAGTCAGTAGAACAGTGCAGACTACTTCATTCATGAGCATGGCCAGGGGGTGGAAGGAAGGGATTCTCCCCCTCTACTCTGCTCTTTTGAGACCCCACCCAGAGTATTGCATCCAGTTCTAGTGTCCCCACATAATAAGGACATAGAACTGCTGGAAAGTCCAGAAAAGAACTGAAGCACCATAGTTGTTCTGCTTGGAGAAGAGAAACTTGTGTGGAAACCTCATAGCAACCTTCCAGTATTTGAAGGAGTCCTGTGGGGATGCAGAGAGGGACTCTGTCAGGAACTGTAGTGATAGGACAAGAAATAATGGGTACAAACTGGCAGAGGGGAAATTTAGGCTGGATATTAGGAATAAATTCTTTACTGTGCAGGTCGTAAGACACTAAAACAGGTTGCCCAGAGGTGTTGGTGCCCCATCCCAGGCAAGGTTCAAGGCCAGTTAGGACAAGGCCCTGAGCAGCCTGGTCTAGTGGGATGTGTCCCTGTCCATGGCAGGGGTGTTGGAACTAGATGATCTTTAAGGTCCCTTCTAACCCGTACTATTTTATGATTCCATTGTTTATTTTAGTAGATGCTACTGGAAGAAAGTGCTGTGTTTTTCATGCTTTTTTCCTTCTTGGAATATCTTCCTTCTTGGTGGTATCTCTAGCAAAAGCAAAAATCTCTTTGTTCAAAAAAGATAATGAGTGTAAAGTGCTTTTCCTTCCTTTCATACTTCTAGGAAATTCTATTCTCTTTTACGTCATCGTGAATGCAGACCTTTCAGTGCTCAGCAGACTGAAATTATTTTTAAAAAGTGTAGACATTTTAATTGAGATCGTGGAAACTAGTGTTTTGTATTTGTATAGCTTGTCATCATCTTCACATTGTTAGTTATGAGAAGGCCTTTTCTCCTATGTGGAGTGATGTGAAATCACTGTTTACAAAGGAAGTGTGGGGGATCTTATTCAATACTTACAACTACCTCTTTCATGCCATAGTGTGCTGAGATAAATTCTCACATGCTTGATATCTCTAGACAGTAGGGATCCAAGGCCTTTGGATTTATTCAGACCACTTAGGAACCTGCTGAAAAGAGAAAAGGGAAAAAACAGAGAAGGACACTTTTATTCTCACAGGGAGAGAAAAGAGCATTTCTTTGTATTGTACCTCAATCAAGAATACTGCATCCAGCTGAGTCTAATCAAAAAGAGAGAAATACATGGCAGTGTTTGTGTGCAGAATACACACACACTCCAAGACACTGTATGAGGCTCAATGCTTGCTGTCAGACTTTCTCCCCTCTGCAGCATATTATTTTTTAAAATCCACTTTATCTCATACAGATTCTGTTGGTGATTTTTTAATTTATTTTTTAAAAAACTCAATGTATCTGCTCATGTTTCAGAGATCCTTAAAAGATTCAAGGCTTTCTTTTTGTCTCAGAGATGAAGCACTAGGATGACAGTGAGAAGACGATTGTTTCTTTCCCTATCTCTGATGTTGATTGAGTGTGTTACCTTGGAGGATTCAACTTCTCCCTCTAAGACTCAGTTTCTAACATCAAAAACTGAATAAATACCAAATCTTCAACATGGATATTGGTAGATATTTATGTGAGATATTGAAAAGAACACGAAAACACAAGTAGGTTGTAACACTGCCTCCTGCAGTGCACAATGCTCAGTGACAGAAAATGGCTAGACCTGTTTTGAAGGAGATGGAAATCTGGTTTTAATATTCCATAGTTGTTTTTCTTTGATTCTATGCATTCACACGCTCCATGTATGAACTCATGTAGGTTTTTAGCATCAACAATATTCTGTATCGAAGATACACAGAATGAAGAAATTGTTTATATGCTACCATCTTCTCTTGTTGGATGGTATTTAGTTCTTAAAATATGCATTTCCCATGCATTTACTTTATGACATACATGAGTTTATACATCTTTGTATAACCCCTTCATTTGCCTCTTATCTGGGCTGGAAAGCTATAATGTATTCAATAATTCCTTCTACTGTTTGGTACTTTTAAACATTTTTCATCACACACCTTGAACTCTTTATGTTGGATCAATCTATCAGCATGGCCGAGGAAGACAAGACCTTTGTGCTCAACCAGCCCATCAATTATTACAAAGACCCCACTGAACAGCCTGTTGTATTGATGTGTGGTTCACCTAATTTACTCAGGGTCATGCACCTGCCCCTTTATTTGGAATATTGTCGGTTTTGTCAACTCTGTTATCTGCTGCCAGCTGCTGATAGTGCCTTTAAAGGACTCACGTTAAGCACTGTATGGAATAACACTCTTTATTAACAAACACACTGATAGTAGAAGACTGTGATGGGCTCTTCAGAGATTTCAAAAACAATCTTTTGTTTTGTGAAGTGATATACAGACAAGCTCCTATCACCAATGAAAGCCAGCTTGAGATAATAATTCAGTGTGCATAGGATAAGGTTCTTACCCAATTAAGTGTCCCAAGGAGAGAGAGGAGAACAAAAATGCAGGTTATTGACCAATCCCAGAAGTTATGATGGAATCTTCTTCAACATCTCTCCCCACATATCTTTGAGGGAGAGGAAAAGGTAACCTTAAAGTTGATGTCAGTTCATGTTTAGATGGAGTTTGACTGACTTTAGCAGGGGCCTGTAAAGTAATATGCATTCTCAAGTTATTCTCAATGAAGCAAAACCCAGTTTCTGATTATCATCTAAATCATTCTCTGATTTAGCTCCCATTAGCTGCCTTTCTTTAGATGGAGCATATAACCACAACACCTCTGTGTTGCTCAATCCTTTGCTTCACATCTGCAGTGTTCCTGCTCTTTGGGTGTGCAGACAGTTTGTCCCTGGTGAACTATAGCCAAGACATACACTCCTTGCTGACCTTGGTTTTTTGGTCTTTTCCCCATACATATCCAGACCTTTTTAAGTTCTGCTATAATGTTTTTGCTAGGAAGAATTATACAAAATAATCAGATGTGCATACACCACACATTTCGACAGAAAAAGGGTGTAATAAATTTTCTATTTTGTTTTCCATTTTTTTCATAATAATTCATAGAATTATGTTTGTTTTCTTGACTGGTCTTGCTCTGACCTGATAATTTCATGTAGCTGTGTATTGTGACCCAGAAATCTTATTTCTCAGAAATAATTGTCACCTATCAACCCATCACTGTTTGCACAAAGATTTGTCATTGTTTTTTACTAATCCTGTTCAAGTTCCAGGTGTGTCTGCTCCATAATCTCTGCCAAGATCCCAAGATTCTTCTACACCCAGTGACTTCCTAAATCCAATGTGGATTCTATTGTATTTGTTATCCCCCAGTGACTTCTCTTGGAGCTATATTACACTGTATAAGCAATCCACCATGGGAAGGATTTAAATATTTTAGGCAACTCCTCTGTGTTGGGAATAGCTAATTATTTGTAGAAAAGGAAATAGTCTCAAAGAAAACATGACAGACTGAAAGGATGCTAGTTTTCATGGAATTCCTTTATATTCAGGAGAAAGATATTTGTAGAAAAGTGCCCCAAAGATTTCTATACTGGTTATTAAGGACACTTGTTTTATGTGTTCTTGTTCACCCACTCAGCTCAGCTCAGTGAACAGAGCGTTCAACCAAGCATTTATGGAGGTAACACAAGGATTCCAACAAGAGCATCCGTCATTTGAGGTAAATTCCCTAGTTAATATGAACTAGTAGTTCCAGAGTTTTAAGGAAAGTCTATTTCTTTTTCTGATTTGGACAATACACTCTTTACTGAATGCAAGAAACTTTTGGATAAAGTTATGGGATAATAAGTTAAGAAGCCATACTCACAAAAAAAGTGAGCGTAGAATAGTAAGGAAGTAAATGAACATATAAGAAAACAACTCCTCTGGAGTTAAAAGGCAAATAAATAAGATATAACTATGAAAAGTGAAAGGATTAAGAAAAAATAAACTTTAAATTCTGTCTGAAATTTTAGTACTTGCAGCTACCAATAAGGCAAAATCTGGATTTTGTGTTTCCATTTCTGTGTTTTATATTGCTGTCACAAAGTCTTTGTAGCAAATGCAGCCTTGTCCCAGGGCAATGGGCACCTCCACGGGCCCAAGGCTGGGATGTTGTCCTCCAGGTGGTTGTGGCTCAGCAGGAGGAACATGAGCACACCACAGCAGGAACTGCACCTGGAGCTTTGGCAGGATGCTCAGTAGAAGGCACCTTCCCAGCCAGAGTCCATTCCATGGCCCCTGTGAGCTTCCCCTGGGTGAACACTGGGAAGAAGTAACCCTCAACTGCACTGGCTCTTAACTGACACAGACCCTCATCAGCTGAATCTCCAGAAGCCCCTGAGGATGCTCTCATGGCCCTTTCAATATCTTCTGCTCCAAAACTTCCTAAATAGATACCAGAGATGACTGTAATTGCATTTGATATGGACTGTAATGTATACAAAATACTCTAAGATTATGCAAAATGTGAAGGTCATTAAACATCATGGACAAGGACCAACTAATTTCTAAATAGCCATTGGGCATTGACAGGGTTTAGGCATGGACCTGTTTAAAACTGTGCAAACTGAAGCATATCTTGACAGCCTTATAAACAGGACTTCAGATGTGAATGAGAGCTAATGTTAAAAATACAAAGGATGAAAGATTTTAGCTGGTTTGGAATCAAGCAGTAGGTTAGAGAGAAAAGGAATAATGACATAACTGAGAAATTAAGTACTTGAATTCTATTTCTGTCATTTGAGGTATCTTGTCATTTGAGGTATCTCCCAGACCACATTTCTTTGGAAACTGATGAAAAAGATGAACTATAGTTAACCGTCCAGGTAACATCTTATCTGAGAGACCTGTCTCTTCCTACAATGCTATTTACACATTTTGTGTAGTTTTTGAATAAACCCTCAGATCAGTGCTGGGAATAGGGGCCTTTAATCTGAACACCTACACATAAAGTTTTGCTTCTTTGATTCATTTGTGTCACCGGCAAAATTGTGTTCTTTGTTATGTGATGACAGCTTCCATGGGCTTGAGAAGAAATTCTAAATGTCCCACCACTCAGTTCCACAGTAGCTGGTATTTGCTGACAAGAAGGAGAGCTGTCAGACTGGAAAGAGTGCTGAGCTGTGGTTGCTCAGCATCCTTGAGAGGTTCATACCTCTTTTATTATAGGCGATATCTTCCCAAAGCTTCAGTTTAGGTGGAATTTACCTTGCTCAGATTCAGACATGCAAGAGTTTATTGTGGCTGGCCCAGAGGAATCAACAGCCTGTAGTGGTTCTGGATTCTGAGATTTATTAAAGAACCTTCAGGCTTTTACCCTGCTTGATTATCTCACACACTTGCTCTAAAAAGTTCTGTGTTCACCAGCTGTCAGTTTCCCTTCCCCACAGAGAGATCCCTGCTGCCCAGGGAGGGCAGGCAGACAGTCAGATCTGGACAGTGGCTTGCAGTATCAGCCCAAGTCCCTGAGCATCCCCCAACTTTTAGCTCCACTCATGTCTGACCTCCAAGATCATACTCCAGTTCCAGTATCTTTGCTCCAATCATGCTGAATAATCAAGTCCAACCTTTGACTGGTCACCACCACATCAAATATACCATAGCACTAAGTGCCATGTCCCGTCATTTCTTAAATACCTCTAGGAATGGTGACTCCACCATCTCCTTTGAAATCTATTTCAATGCTTAAAAACCCTATCCAGGAAGAAATTCTTCCTTATGTCCCACCTGAACCTTCTCTGGTGCAGCCTGAGATCATTTCGTCTTGTCCTGTCACTGTTGCCTGGGACAAAAAGCAATAAGGCTTTTGTGTGATCCTGTGTGATTGTCAATGTGCACAAATACTTTGAAGAGAAATGTGATTGTATTTATGTAACAACAGCATGGCTCTGTATCCCTGTATCAGACCACTCACCACCTTTTCAGACCCTCTTTTTCTTTCCAAGACCAGTTCTCAAGAGGTCTTATTTTTAACATTGTCTTTCTTTCCAGAAGCCCAAACCCTGAGATTTCCGACTTAATTAGTGTATGTGCACATGTTTAGCTTCCTAATTGGTATTTCTCTCTCATGTCTCTACTAATTGTAGGATTCAGGATGTGTCACTTTTCCTCAGTTCCAGTGTTATCAGAATTCGTGACCAGTCCACACTGATTGCAGTTGAAAAGTTTCTGCTTGAAAATGTAAAAGCTCAATTCCAGACATTCACCTGTACACACACACATTCACCAAATTATCTGCTGCCTGTTAGCATTTACAGTTTAACCTGTTTTTAATCACCTGCAACAGATTTAGACAGCTGCTTCTATACTAATCATGCCAAAGTGCCTTTGATGGCAATAGAGAGGGAAAGACCTTTTTGGGGTATCTCATCTACTTTAAAAGTGCCATTTGAAGATGTCATGGACTGAGTGATGGAAATACCAGTTGTCTTCATCTGTAAAGTAAAGGAAACACTGGGGGCTGACATACAGCAATCTTGATCAGGTGGCCTCTATTTTTCACAGCTGATTACAATGTAAAGATGCAAATATTTTTCTGCCTAGCTTGGAAAGCCACAAGGTTGGGGTTTAAGCAGGTCTGATCAGGTGTGAGCACTTAGCAGCACTGTGGGTGCAAAGAGAATGCTGAAGTAAAAAAGGGAGTTCATGTGTGCCTCAGGCTTCTTTACAGACAGCAATGACCAAGAGAGATTTTTCTGGATCTCAGTTTTACTTCTAAACATGTAAGAGCCTTACTTAATCACTGGTCCTTAAACTGATTTTTGGAACTGGCTTGCCTGTTAGCTTTGTGTTTGGATCTCTTTTTTTCCTATATGTTTTTTTCTAGTTCAATACTAGGAAAAAAATGACAACAAAATTGAACCAAGGCAATCCTCACCTATTCTATTATCTTTCAATATACCCTGGACTCATGATGTTGTATTTATGCATAACTTTTAAGTTTGAGATATTTTTTCTTCTAAACTTTCAAACTGGTAAAGACAGCAAATAATTTGTATTATATTTTAAGTACACAATAGAACATAGTCAACTGCAGAGTTAAAAAAAAATACTTTTAGAACAATAGACTTCTTCAAATAATTATGTGCATGTCTTTGGTATTTTTGTGTATAAAGAGATAAGAAAACCTACACTCCAGTACAGGTATTTTGTTATTCCTTTTGACATTCATGTCCATTAAAGCAGCTTAAAATTAGACTGAACTTTTCTTTTGGCTTTAGGGAATGGCATATGCACATTTTATTTTCCTGTTCTTTGGCAAGTACTCCAATGTCTATTTATTTAAAATTCAAGGTGCACTTACTAATTAGTGCCAGAGGAACTGTAATCTTAATAGGTCATATATGTCATACTGTTTTATATGCACCTAGGAATATATAGAAATGAGATTATTGGGGGGCAATTATATGTCAGATTTGATAACAGGCAAAGTTGCTTAAACTTGTGACTTAAAAATTAGAATGTGTCACATGAAAACCCTCTGTGCATCCACAAGTCTAAGGGATTGATGTGCCAAAGAACAGTCCCAAGGGAACATTTTACTACTCTATTTTCCTTGGCAAAGGTAGTAAATAGACTTCAATATATTCAAACAGGTATATTATATCTGGTATTTTATTCTCTGAATGTCTTTTGAATATAGTAAACTAGGAGAAACAGACTCAAAATTATATACTGCTTTTTGTTCTAATTGCTGTAAATTTATCATTTGGGAAGGAGGAATGAGAAAACAGAGTGTTATGCAATTTTTGTACTGTAGAAATACATTAATCTGCATATATTACTGGCATAAGATGCTGTCTCTCTATCTTTGCAAATATTTGAGTTCATTTAGTGGAAGTAGTGGGAGACTCTAGCTTTTACTTCAGCACTCATGGGACAAAATATGTACTCCAAGTCAGCTGAAGGTGGTCATGGGGAATGACAGTATTATCTCCCCAAAGACTCTATTTCGTGTTCTTAATGCATTTGCGAGTCTGGGAGATGGGAAATCTGTGAATTTGAGAACAGATGCGCCTGAGGCAGAGTGACATGTGCCAAAGCTATGGCTTCAGCTTTCTTCTTCTCTGCTCTTTATTTTTTTTAAGTGAATGGCTCTCGTTCCAAGGAAGGGAAGCTATAGCATTTCCTATGTGCTGCAGCGAGTTCCTGAGGAGTGAGCATATCAGAACTGCAGTTTTACAAAACTTTATAAACTAAAGACAGATTTTATGTGCCTTTGTGAAGGTGACCTGTCTCTCAAGTTGTCCTGGCACCACCTCAAAGATATGGCTGTTCAAAGACCTCTGCATGTGTTTTTACATGGGTAACACTAGATTCCTCTAGGGTTTATTGTTAAAGTACTTATCATGGTGGCTGAAACGTTTCAGAATCGTACTCTGACTCTAGATCTGTAGACCATTAGTGTGAGCATTAAAAAACTCCACACACCAGAGACAGCTTTATGCTGCCATTTTGCACAATCTTAGAAGGGATGAGTCATGTTAGGTCATTCAGAAAATATTTCTTCCAAAGCAGGAATTCTTTTCCCACTTAACTTTCCAACCCTAACTGTACTCTACATCCTCTCCTGTTTTAAATGTTTTAAGAAAGAGTTTCTACTTATATTCTAATCTATATCTCATTCTTACCTCAATACAGCAATACAGCAGTCTGCAGAGAAGAGAAATCCCATAGATGGTTAAAAGATAGTGTTCTTTCATGGGAGACAATAAATTAATTTTTTCTAATTCATTATTGGGCATATTGGCTCAGCGTAATGTTTTCAAATTTTCAAATGTAGTTTTTAAAGGAAAAAAAATTAAAAGCAGATTTTTATGTTTATTTTTAAGAATTATATTTAATAAAAACCTTGTATATAATATGTATATAATAAATCTGGAGATAATGGGTTTTTTGTTTTTTCATACTATTAATTTTTTACAGAAAGCACCTCAACCCCCCAGATTTACTTTTTGTACTGTATAAATAATGACATTCTCAAAGATGAAAAACCTAGATAATCTACTCTATAATCCAATGGAAAAGCCATCAAATGGAAAATTAAGAGACATAGATAGCAAAAGGCAAAAAATTTAGAAAGAAAAAGATGAAAATGTATCTAGGAAAGCTTTTGCTACTTTTTGGCTTCTTTTAAAAAATGAAAACCCTTTGGAAATGTGCTACTGATATCTATTTCACTACTCTGAACTTCGGCACAGAAATAAGTGCAGAGTCTGTTTATTACAGTAGAATACTGCTGCCTGAGATATTCTGCATTCCTGAACTCAAAATCTGCAGTTTTTTTCTTTTCACTTTAGCTCTTTTCTTTTCACTTTAGTAATGTAGATTTGTTGAGTAGGTGATTATACTCACCATGTACATATATAAGAAATAAATTTGTTTAAAAAATCCAAACACTCTTATTATCCTTTAGGAAATACTAAACTAAATTATGTCCCCAGCTATGTCGATGTAACTGGCTTTACCTCAGCACAAATGGTCAAAATTATGCCTGTGCAAATAAAAGAGATTTTGGCTCAATCACTTCAAAGAAATGATAAAATTATCAGTGTCTTTAGAACTAACTAAAATTGCTTTTGCATGCTGCTAATGTACTTTATCTACCACAATAGCTGCAATCTACCAGTGCTTCAATGGCTGTCTTCCTATTTTTGAATTTACAACATTGATCTGAGTCTATACTTCCAGTCCTTCCTGAAAACTAAGTGCTACAAACCTATAGCAACAATTTCACTCATTTTTAGATCTATTCCTGGAAATGAATAGCTTAAATTGTTGTAATCTTTATATTAATGTTAAGTATTTGAAATCAGCTCCAATGATGCCATTGAATACTTTGCCCTGATTTAACTTTATGCTGTATCACCACAGCTATTTTTTCCTTACTAAGCTTCAGTTTGAATTACAGTACCTATATCAACACTATATTCATTAAGCTTTGTTCCTTTAACCTGGGCAAGATAATGTTTTGCAGTTATTGGCCAAAATTTTGTTAAGAATGTGTAACTATTCTATGGACAAATATGCTGACAGACTACACTAAACTATCAAGAACGTACTAGCAGATATTCTCTGAAATGGTGGGCTGATGATTTGGCTTCATAAAATTGCTGTTGGCTCAGTAAGACAGCCATAAAACTGGAATTTTCTTCATTTCCTTTATGATTTCAAAATTAGTTATTGAAAGCATTCTAATTTCACCTATTATCTCACAAGTGAATATTTGGTATAAGGATATAAATTTTATTGGTATAAAATTTCTTTGAGTTATTTCCCAATGGTCCTTTTTGCTCAGAAATTTTAAAGACATTACTCTTAGTCATATGTATGATTTCCTGATATGGTTTGTGATATAGATTGGCTGAATATTGGTTTGGAAATACTTTTGAAATGTTAGTCTTTAGATGCAGAATTCTGTATGCTTGAGGATCTAGTTGGATTAAGTGTCTTATATTTATGAAATATATTGAAGAAATAAACAGTAAATAACAGTAAAATACTTCAATTTTCCCCACTTTTCTATTATATTAGAGATGGAAAAACCTCCTACAAGAATCATTAATCAGTCTACTTTTAGTTTATATCTCATGCAGAATACAGTGGCAAATGTGATTATATTGTTTGTAAGTCTGCTGCTGTAGACTGCTTGCTAAACAGACCATAAAATTAAAACTTATATTTCTTGGTTTAAAATTGCTTTATAGAAAGATTTTTATTAGTATTTATTGCACTGAGATAACTATTTTCAAAGATAAAAATCATCATGGTCTTTATTAAATGTACTACATTCAGCCAGTTCCTTACAGAAGACTTACAAATAGACCTTGGGCCCCTATGACCTCTGTCAGACTACATTTCCTACAGACAATAACCAGGTAGTTAAAATCATTTTAGTATGGCTATGCCATTCATTCTGACATGTTCTCATCAAATATTGTTAAATGATTAATTCAAATGGTTTTGATTTGCTCACAGTAAAAAGAACTGCACTGCTCCTCTGATCAACTCTTTGAACAGATCATTGAGACCTGCCAGAAATACATGACCTTGTGAATCATGTGTGGACAATTAACTGACTCAACCTATTCAGGTGAACTAGTAAAGACCATTTATTGTTACATGTACTTTAGAATTATATGTGTATGGTCTTTACCTGCATGTGGTATTTCCATCTACAGAGACACAATCCTTAGATCTCCCTCCCTCCCCTCTTTTTCTGTCTGTCTCCCCCAGGCAATTTCATGATGCTTTGATTAGTCCCTCTCTCTCTGAAAATCTTCCTTTTCTTCACAAGGAAAGGAATTTCAGATAGAAATGCAGTAAAATAGAGTAAGACGACATAAACATAAGGATAATGAATAAAACTTATATTACATGTTCACAGATCCTCATACATTGAATAATCAGTTTCCCTAAAGAACATTGTCTAATTAACTGTCCTTTACATTAAAATAAAATAATATCTGACCTCCTTACAAAATTAAAGTTATCTTTATTAGTAAAAATATTAATATTTTATTATATTAATTAAATTTTATTACTTTCTTTAGCTTTCAAAAATTTCATTCTATGGCATTGAGTGACACAGATTCCTCTTCATTGTGATGAAAAGCATTGCTTAAGTCATTACATATATTTTCCTTTCATTTTACCCTCCCTGTTTTGCTTAAGCAGGTTTAAAAAAACAAACTCACGTGTGATCATCTCTTCTCCATTCATTTTATTTCTTATTCATGCCCTGAATGTTTAAAAAAAAAAAATCATGGTTTCATAATGCCCTTTTAATAAGGTCTGATCTGCACAGATACTGTACTGACATAGTGCCCTTGTTCTAGCCAGGACAGGGTTAATTTTTGCAGTAGCAAGGAGGGAGAAATAGCTGGGATCCTGATGTTGTTCTATACCTCCCCATATTATTGGTGCAGGAGGGGAAAGGAACTCTCCATAAGGAAGGGGCTCCTTTTTGTCTTGAAAACATGATGGGGAGAGCCATCTGGTATTTGTTTATTGTCACAGGCTCTGGGTGAGCATTGCTGCATGTGAAGCACTCCCTTTTTGTATACTTCTCTTCTTTATGTTGTGCTGATACTGTTCCTTTTCTTATCTCACTGCTCTTTCCAGTACATTTTTCTTATCTCAGCCCATAATATTCGCCTTCTATGCCTCCAATTCTCAGGTCCATACTGCCAGTGGGAAAGGGGAGGGGAAGGGAAGCAGGACAGAGCTGCATGTGTTTTGGGAGAGTCTTGGTGGGGGCACCAAGTTAGGGAATACCATTCCTGAACCATGACACTTAGCTATACTGGTTTAGAAGGGGCTGTTGAAAATTGTGTGTACCTATACTACAGATTAAATTTGATTTTTTTCCCCACAACCACCTTTTAATGGAGGTTTCATGAAATACAATGCAAGCCCTCAATAAGGCAATTACAGAGATAAATTCACCCAACAATTTAGTTGTACCTATTTTGTGTTACTATGTTTTCTCCCTTCCTTCTTTTCTCCATCCCTCCTTTCCTCAAAATGGTCCAGAATAAGGATGTTTTCTTACAGCTTGAAAAGAGACAAAAATTATGCTGGGTGTGTATCTCCTGTATTCTTGATATTTCAGATCTCCAACATATATATGTGTATACTGACTCTTTTGGTTTTGCCAAAGTGTTCTGAGCTGATTTAAACATTGAGATCTTAGGGTTTCTTGATACGGATAATTCTGAATGAAAAAAAATCTCTTCATTTTGGCATACCTACAAGAATAATAACCTCTGTCAGCAAGGCATGGTTGAACAGCTGTCAGTGTGTTGAGGAGAATAATCTTTTCTTTCAACTCAACAGCAGCCAAGACAGCTTGTCAGACTGTAATTCAAAACAATAGACAATTTCTGTATAAAGAAACTCCAGACAAATGAAAGTAGAAGTAATTAACTTCATTCTGGAGGAATCATCCTTTGTTGGCACTAAAGATTCTTTAAATTCAGATCATGGAATATTGCCTTAAGATTTTCAAAACATGGTGATTAAATTGAGGACTACTAAGATTACCATGCTCTTACAAGTAATGGGTAAAGAAATAAGAAGCATGGTAATGGTAGATTCACTCAGTCAAATACTCTGGCCCTGACAGTGACCAATATTGAGCATTTGGCAAGACAGCTTAACAGATAAGCTTGCAGTAACAACTTCTTAGCTTCTAGCCACCCATGATTCAAAGTGTTACCTTTATCTTTGTGTTTAGCCTTCAGTGGAATTCTGTTCTACTATTATGAATAATTATTTTCTGAGTCCATTTGTGCTTTTGGCATTCATCAACATCCCAAGGCAAAGTTCCAAACATACCTACTTTTATATTAGTCTGCACCAAATAGTTTCTTTTGACAAATTCTTAATCACGGTATATTCACTTTTCCTTATTAACTGTGATTTTTGTGCCATTACCATTTGATTCTATGATTCATCCTTTTTTCAAAGTAAAGAATGTTAATTAATTTCTCTAATATATAAATTAATCCACAGCAGTGATAAGGCTTTTATCACTTTTCCCATGCCTTTTTTTCCCATGCCTATTTCTGACAAATATTTCAGTGGGAAGGAGCAGAACTGCAGAAAGCATTCAAGATGCAGATAGTCTAGGGATTTATACAGTGTCATGTTTTCTGCTTTATAGTCTATTTTATTGTTAATAATTCCTGATCATATCTCTAGATTTTCCACAGAACGTTGTTCAGTTTTTCGTTAAAAAATCAAAAATTAGTCAAAGAAAACCCTTCTTAACTGTAGTAGTTCTATTTAGATTACATCACAAAGTGACATATTTAGGATTGCTTTGTGTCTTACTTGATTTTTTCCCCCCTATGTGCACTACTCACATTTCAGCTATGACTTTATTTGCCACTCTTAGAATATTGTGAGCTCAGTTACAGTTAAATCTTTGTACCAACTCATTCTGGTCAGTCTTAAGCTTTAGACATCTGGATGTTTTTGTGTCATTGTCATTCACAGCTTCACTAATGATACCCTACCCACATTATTTACAAATATATTGAACACTATAAATATCATAGAAGAGTAGGGTGGGATTTATTCCCTGTAATTGTACAGTGACAAATATTGTCCTAGATTTATGTCGTCTTTTTAAATCTACTCACAGAAATTATTCGATAAGTTTTACTTCCCAGTTCATAGTATGACTAACAGTAAATTAAATTTGAAGGGTATAATTCGTAGATTAAGAAAGAGAAATTCACAGAAATATATGAGAGAAGTGTGACATTAATCATTCCAGTCAATAAAGACCAAATCCTACAGTCTGAAAATACTTTTCATTTTATCCTGAACATTTATATATGGTTCCACAATACTGGGATCATTTATGTTTGCAATATCATTGTGTTCTTCAAAAAAATTTGGGAAATTTTAGGCAAAATAAAAGTTATTTTTAAATTACTCATCTTGAATCTTCATTATTGTTAGGTATTTTTTATCAGATTTATTCATCTTTTCGCTTCTTTTATTCTTTATTATGCTTTGTACTAATAACCTGGCTGGTCTATATTTTTCAGTCCTGTAAGAAGAAATATTATATTTAACACATTTTGTTCTACTGGAATTAATTTGATTAAGGGATGAGTTATGACATTAGTAACTTGAGTTTTTTTTAGTCTTCTGGGCAATGGATGAATTTCTTATGGTTCATCTTACCATTTTGATCTAAAATATCTTCTAATGATATGCTAGTTTACAACTATTTTTAAAATTTTCCTCATTAGAAGAAAATTTCCAGGACAAAGCTTCTATAGCCCCTGTGCAGTGGACACCAATGTAAATAATGCTTTTATTTTTCCTATTCTTATCTTTCTCATCTCTTTTGAACTTTGCTATTCCAGCTTTCTCATCTGTAACCTTACAGAATTTTGGCAGTCTCCCTGTTTTAATTAATACTTTTAATGTATTTAGCAAGCTGTTTTTCAAAATATTTCTTGGTCTGTGTTTTTAATCATTTTATATTGACAACTGTATGAGCCAGCAGAGAGCCCAGAGTACAATTGCATCCTTGCTTGTATCAGAACTAGTGTGGCCAGCAGAGCCAGAGCAGTGACTGTCCCCCCTGCACCCAGCACTGGTGAGGTCACACTCCCAGTACTGTGCCCAGTTCTGGCCTTTCACTACAGCAAGGACATGGAGGTGCTGGAGAGAGTCCAGAGAAAAGCAACAGAGCTGTCTGAGGGGCTGGAGCACAAACCTTGCCAAGAGCAGCTGAGGGAGGTTGCACTTGAGGTTGCTTAGCCTGGAGAAGAGGAGGCTCAGGGGAGACATTTTCACTCCCTACCACTACCTGAAATGAGGCTGTAACATAGTGAAGGTGGTCTTTGAAAGGGAATTTTTCATGACCATAAACAATAAGACAGAACAAAAAGGAGTTTTTCAGGGTTATGAAAACTTGCTCTGACTTGTGATCTGCTTGAGATTTCCATTTTTCCTTTCTCATGTCTCTAACAAGTAGGAAAACCAAGTATAAAAGGAGGCTTCCCTCAAAGACCAGAGGGATTTACAGGACTGCATCCACAAGTCATCCTATATTAAAGGATGATTGGACCATGATTGATCCACATGAGGGCTAAGAACTGGCTCAGGGTACAATGAAGGGCAAATAGATAAGAAACATCACACATCATAAAGGAGTGTTGGTTAGGGTAATGGCAGCCTTTAAAGATGAAAAAATGAATTGAAGACACACCATGCCAACATAACCTGACAGGAGAGATCAGGCAGTAAAAAGAAGGGACTAAAACAATGAGGAAAAAACACTCCAGCAAATGTAACTGTGTTTATTATCATGATTCATTGTCAGATGAACTCTTCAGAGAGGTTACATCAGGAGCTTAACAATTATAAAAATATGTATGGTACCTCAGAAATCCAGGAGTCTTGCTAACATCCATCCTAACATTCATGTGAAAATTTTCAAAGCAAATAGGTTTAGGTATACCAAGGTTCTAATAGTCATAAAATAATTTTAAGTTCTTTATATTCAGGTGCAATCAGTGAGTCTAGTTTGTTTGGGCTTTTTCTTTAAAAAGGAAGATTCACCTGCTGGTGTGTATGAACATGCTTCCAGAAAGGAGGTAAAAGCCCAAAGCTCAGTGAATGAATGGTGTTATTGCAGTTATTCTGTAGTTCTATGTGTTTTATATTACAAGTGTCACGTGTACTTCCTTGTAAGGAAAAAAAGGTGAATATTTTCTTCTCTTTTCCATGATAAACACTGGTTTAGATGTGTCATTTGTGCTGTTCAAAAAGGCAACAGACAGGAATTCAGCATGCTTTTTACAAACCAGCATGTAATTTTTGCATAAGCAGAAGATACTTGTTAAATTACCTTTTGGCTAATTATAAATTTACACTATGAGAAAAAACATAAACGAAAAATTGTGTAACACATCTAAGTCCCAAAAAAGGAGACAAATGAAAACAGGAGCTGTGTTCTTTAATTCAATATAACTTCATAATTAAATCTTTCCTTGAATAATGTGGTATATGCAATCCTCCTTGCAGTATCAATTCTGAATGTTATGCAAAAAAGGAAAGGGGCAAAATAATGCAGCTTACTGGTAATGAGCTAGCCCTACAAAGAATTTAATTTATTATTTTTTTTAATAAATAACTGTTCAAAACAAAATACAGACAAAAGATTTCCATTTGGGTTCTTTTAATTAGCATTTTAATACTTGTCCTCTTCCCCCAAGAAACAGTGATCACACCCAGGAAATCCAGTTTGATGTATAAAACAGTACATTAAGTGTAGGGTCCCATTGACCCTATTTTCTTGGCCAGCTGTGGTGAGACATCAATCCTGCCTCTGTTGCCCCTGTAATATCCACTCTCAAAAGAGCTGTAAGGAATCATGACTTTCCCACAGAAACTCAGTTTTAGCAAAGCAAAAGATATCTCCAGTCTGTGAAATGAAGGCAAAATTCAACTCATTGCAATTAACAAATACTACATGCAACTTCTACATGTTCCTCTGTCCGAATAGGGCAATCAAATGTCAGGATTAAATTGAAATATACCTAAAGAGTCATGAACTTCTCATACCAATTTACTGCTATATGAAAGTGAATGCAGCTCAAACGGTTTATATGTGGTTGTTTCCTAGATTTCTCCAGAATGTCTTATACATTTCTTTGAAAAAAAAAAACAAGGTTGAATTCTGGGTTGTTTTATTTATGTACTTTGTAAGAGCAAACTAGTATATCAAACAAGATAGCAAGCAGATAATAATTATGGATAGATAATAGGTAATAGATATCAGATAATAATAGAAAGCAGGAATATTTAGTCTGAAACAGGTGTCAATTAAGATCCGACCTCTACTCTGCTGACATATGTCCTTCATCCTATATATCCAAAACCATCTGGTGCAAAGTTGATTTTTGCAAACTCTCTCAGAAAAGCAGAATATTTACCTAAATATCATTCTGGCAGTCCCTGCAGAGAATACACTGTGAAGACAGGAGCCAAAAAAAACTCAGTTGTTCAGAACACATTTTATATCTTTTATTGTAAAGTATTCTGGAAATGATTCAGACACCATGACCCCTTTCACCTATTTCACCCACATGAAAATGTTCCCTTTCTTCTTTTTTTTTTTTTTTTTGTTCCCTTTTTCTTTTACCTTTTGTGTCTTTCATTTGCAGAGCATTTTGCATAACATATTTTTGTCAGTTCTGATAGCTGAGCTGACAAGAACAAATCTTGTGCTTGGTATTTTGTGTCCAGTACCTCAGTGAATCTCTTCTATTGGGTGGTAGATTCTGCTCCTGAGTGACAAGAAGCCTTTCATTATTTCTTCTTTGTTAGTACACTGCATACTAATTCACTCTCGTGTTCATTCCTAGGTAGTTTCTTGGCAAAATCTCTCTTATCATAAATTTATTGTCAGAAACAACAGACTTGCCTCCAGCTTTTAGTAAATGACAGCAAATTGTACTCTGTATCACAATGGCTTGAAAATGTATTTGCAAACAATCGGACTTTCTTGTGTGGCATGTTACTGGATACAACAACACCATTTTTCTATCTGAAACACAATGCTGGATCAATCTTTCACAGGAGCAAAGAATCAACACTAGACTAGAGCAAATGCAAAAGCATATTGAGTGGAACTTTCATCTTATCTTAAAAAATCTGTACTTACATGACTTTATAAACCCAGTTTTAAATCAGGTTTATTTAACAGTAGTGGTACTGTAACAATAGTGCACTACGGTCTGAATTTTTCAGCTAGTATACTTATTTTGAATACAAATTAAATGCACTGAAAGAGTTTGCAAGTATAAATAGGTGACTATTATCTATAAATACTGTTTTATTTCATTATATTTTTTATATTTTAATAATTGTTTCTGTCTATGTAATCCATCCAAAATATTACTTTGAAGTAATTCAAAACATTATTTATCTGCTGAACACACAGATAATTTACAACCATATTTAATCTGTAAGTTAATAAAACCAGCTTTTTCCAGACACCTTTCTGGTAGTCCATTTATTCCAGAACCTTGATACTCAGTTTTAGAGAACCCTGGTCTGTGATTTCTTTCACTAACCTCCCTTTCTCTTTTTCCTTCTCTCCATGTGGTTTTATACAGTGTGCCAGCTTGAGCAATGGATAATGCAAAGCTTTTGCAATTTCAAAAACTGCTGTCAAAAGAGGCAATTATTAATGATTCTTTCTTCAAAGTCCTAGAAGTCGCAAGTAATTGCACACTTGCATGTGGGAGATGGTGTTCATCTGTGATTGAAGTCTTAGGAGAACTAAGGAGCAAATTTAAAATCCCACATTAATTGCTTAAATCAATATCACACAAAGGCAGCAATCTTTGCTGAGGATGGATAACAAACTTATTTGATTTGCCATTTTGTGATTGGTTTTTATTTGGAAGAGGGGAGTGAGGTTCTCACCTTTTCATTCAATTACCATTCCATATCCTGCCTTGATTGTGAAAAGTTTTTCCACGTTCTTACCAAAGATGTCAAAGATGTAGCACTTCAACCATGCAATGAAGGTGTGAACAGGTGAATTTCAACAATCTAAGATGGCAAATGCTAATGATAAACTGTTTGCCTGATTTCAGGCATATCAAGTTTAATAAAAGTTTCATTAGCGTTAAACAAAGTGATCACATCTAGGGAAATGGTCATGCAACAAAACTAATTATGTGCACTCAAAACACCAAAGCAGGTTCTGAATTACACTTGAAAGAAATTAAATCAAGTGAATAGTGTAACAAAGACAAAACAAAAGTACTGGCAGAATACCTTTTCTTTCCTGGAATTTATAAAAGGCTTGACTTTACTGGTGTTATCAGCCTTCAAACTTGTACTCTTACAATAGATTTTTATCTAAGGGCTGTTTGGGGCGTTGGATAAATTTCAGGTGGATTTTTGTTTCAACTTTTCTTGATTGGTTGGTTGATTTAGTTTTTTCTCCACATCTTTTTTGTGCAGATTTTGAAGGAGCTGGAGAGAAGAACAAAACATATATAAATAAGGTTCAGTATCTGCCTGAGCATGGTATTTTATTTTGTGGATGTCAGCAAACTGTCTAGAACATAAATTCATCAGTTTGATGATGCTATCCATTCTATATTTTGTGTCAGTTAGTGTATTATCTACCTTCAAACCAAGCATGAGTTCATCAATACTACTCATTGAGAGGCATGCTTTTTCCTACAGAAGCTAAATGTTACTTTGGCCTATATTTTACAATATTTGTGTATTTACATATGTTTTGTTTACAGCACTGCTTAAATTTTTCCAGCACAAATCTTTTCTAAAGATCAGAGCTACATACTACCTGCTGCTCTACTACTAGTTTTTTTGTTGTTTTTTCTTATACACAAGGTGAATTACTCTGTGAATTATGCAATGTAGCAGACAAAGCTGGAAGAACTGCCCTTCTCATTACATCAACCTGAAACACGTTCTCTACTCATGTGAATTGTTGACCAGTTGCTTTCAAACATTAAAATGAACCTCCTGAAACTCAAAGCACCAAAGAGTAAATGCTGGCAGAGTATAGTACTGTTTATAACAGCACTAAATTTTCTTCTTTTCTAAAGTCTGATTGACTGATCCAAATCCTATATTCTTGAAGTGTTTTAAATTTATTGAAAAATAACATTAATTTCCATTTTCTAGCTTTTCTACCTTTTTTTTGTATTTTTAATGTAATGAATATAAAAGCAGAGCATCTTCCTGTGCCACTGACACATGTTTAACTAATGCCAGGGCTTAGCAAAAGTAGACTCTAGTGGGAGCCTTGACTGCACTTAGACTGCCTATCCACATCTCTTGAATACCAGATTGAATACCACTGGAACTTCTAATTGGAATACTCTATACATTTTAAGCACTATAATGTATGCCATTATTCTCCAAATCAGCTGTGTCATTAGCATTTCTGTTTATGCTGAAAATATATTTTTTTGTAGAAGATAAGAAAAAATATTGTAGAAGTTCTTTACCAAACCATGCTGTTTAATGGACATAATTTCTGGGTCTTTTGTAAAAAAATATGTGTAAAGAGCTTTTCCTGTTGGCTTGACTAGCAGGTGTATGATTCTTATGCCAGTGATCAAATGGAAGATGGATCTCAGAACAGGATAAGATCAAATCAGAAACACACCAAGAAAACAAGATATACCATATGATCTCTCTGTGAAGGCTCTACTCACTTATTGATGAACATTTTTGGTCCTTAAGGATTAACTATTTAGGATTTACACAAATTAATCTAAATAATAAATACAGATGGTTGATCTGTATACTCCATATAGTCACCTAGGACATCTATGAGTATACTAATTCTCTGGTCTCCCTTTATATTTAATAAAGAGAACCAGAAACTTTTAGAGAGTGAGCAACCTCATCTTACAATGGATGTTGTCCAAAATGCCTATTTTTTCGTGACTGAAAATTAAATTCAGAATGTGTTGGTTCAAATCTGGAGTCATGTAAAGAAATGTAAGATTAAATGGGATTAATTCATTCAAAGTCAGCAAAAAAGATGTTCAGAGTTGGGGTTTTTTTTGTATGCATGCTGTAAGTATTCTCTCTGAATGCTTTGGGAAAAAACTCTCCACAGACAGTCAAATCTTTTTCTTCATTCCAATATAGACTTCCAAATGTATAATCAGGAGAAATTTACAGCAGTTAAATTTTAATGAACTAATTACTGTTAAACTTCTTCCCTCTTTGGAAATGTAGTTTCTAGACCATTACTTGACAGATAATTACACAATACCACTTTTCTTATATTCTGAGATATAACTTAACAAGCTTGCTTAAAGAAATCACCAAAACTAATTTGAAGTTATATTATTACTGCAATTTTCTTGCAAAACTATAAATTCCAATACCTTCTTTTTACAGGATACATAGCTTAGAAATAGTTTTGTTATTTTAAATTTAATTTTTCCATTCAAAATAACTTTTAACTTTTAAACATAAGTTGTAGTAGCAATCACAAAAGACTATAACAGAAATACATCCTATTGAATCCACAGGATGCACAGATTAACAAGAAAAGTTCACATTGCAGTCTTGAGACCTTTTCCCATTTCTTGCTTCTCAATACATATCCATATTTTGACATTATCCTAATTCTTTAATTTGGAATAAAATGTTATATTTTTTTCTTAGCCTAAGCTAATTCAAAGTGGCATTTTATGCAAAAGCCTGTCATTTTAAAGTGAATTTACCATTCAGTATGCAAATTCTTTCTTTACTACATCAGTCATGAAGAACGTTTGGTGGTTCTTTGTAAACAAAGGAGTAAACTATCACTTATCAAAAGCTTTGCCTTAGATAGATACTGCTTGAGTAACATGGAAAAAAAATACTGTATACACATAAAAAATTTCATACACACACCAATTACATGGTTCTTCCATAAATGTGGTGATTCCAGGCTGGAAGACTTAAAATAGTCTTCCTTTGTAAAAACCTTGTAAAAAAGAAAACTGAAGTCCTTATGTCTAAAATAGAAATTAGAGATGTTAAGATCATGTTCTTTACTTATCTAAGAGAGTTTTGATATTCTAAATTTGATTTCTGAACCTGGGTGATACATTTAAAAGTATTTTACATTAAATATTCAATATATGAAATATAAATTAAAGTCATTAGATTGTCTGCAAGGGCACCTAAAATTCAGCTCAAAATAATTCCATGTAGGGATATCTCAAAACTCAGTGACAGCAACCACCACACTTCCCATCCAGTTACTCTGTGTTCACTGACTGTCTTCATTTGCTCAGGAATGAATACATTTACTTTAAATATTTTATTAAAAGCCCAGTAAATGTTTTGCATTTTTCATACTGAACATATTGTGTATTTGATTTCTCAGGAAATCAAATCTTTAGAGAGAGGAGTCTACACAGAAGGAAGATACAGACATGAATAGACAAAGTGCAGCCTGCAGATTTTGCTCCGGTTGAACCTTTTTTTCTGGTCAGATGGCTGAGCAGGATCTTGTTTTTTCCTGGTTGTGTTGGGCACCCTTGTGCCACCGACCAGTGGAGCACAGAGAGAGAGCACATTGCACTTGCCTACCCAGAATGTGTTTGCTACCTGTGCTCTCCTTGAAAACTGGCATCAGCTGGCAGCTGGTGCTGGCTTTCTCTGCAAGGAGAGCACACAAAGCTGGTAACTCTGTGCAGCATGAAGGAAATAATATTTACTGAAAAAATTCCTTCCATTTTATAATTGCTGATCTTCCAATATGCTAAAGGAATCACAGGTCTTTTTATATTACAATATTTCCACTTTTACTTCAGGCCTGAAAGAATTAAGGCATAAGCAAAGGAACACAATCATTCCTGAATTCATAATTATTTATAATTTTTTTAGAAGCATGAGAAGAGTAAAATACCTTTCACAATTTTCTGAACTTTAGGGAAGGGTCAAGATCAATTCTTCATTGTAATGACTATTTTTTCTCATTTTAATCATTCTGTAAGGACTTACATGATAGTAACTTGCTCTCATTCCTTTCTCCTTGATTGTCTGTAAAATGAAGATTGATTACTGTAGATCAAGCAAATTTCTTTTAAAGGAATGATACAGTAAGAATTAATATGACAAAAAAAAATCTGTGCTTAAAGAAACATTCTGTACAACATGCTGGTACTGTCTGAAGAAGAAGAGATAATCTTTCTGATAGAATTATTGCCACATCTTCCTATTAAAAAAATCATTAATATATGGCATACTGATTCCAAGAGATGAAATGTGAAACCAAACACTGACAAAAGCAAATACATGTATAGAAAGGAATTTTTATCATGGGTTTTTTTCTATAGTTTGTTCATGTATTAAGAATATATTTGTTCATTCTCTCCAAATCCTTTTGCTGAACTACTTTCTCAGTTTCCATCAGTTTCTTTTAATAATTTGTAGTAATTTTTAGTTTGTTGCATTTCTTGTAATAATTTGTAGAAAATTGAAGTAACTACTTCAATACTGATTGAAAAGGAAAATTATGTCTGAAAGTTTTAAAACCATGAACTTAGAAGAAATTAAATTTCTTATAAATACGGGTAAAGAAAAAGTCTATGCAATGAAAATTTTGATGTGAAACAATGTAGCTGCACTCTCACTGACCTCTCTTCATTTATTCTATCAAATACAGAAACTATTGTCCTTTTATTTGGGACAATAAAGAAACCTCCCTAAAGTCTATAAAATGAACACCACTGTAAATGTTTAGATTTTCATGAGGGTCAGGTAAATGAAAATAAACTTGTTTTCAGAGAGGCAAGGAAACAGTGCATCCAACTATCTCACAGAGAAATCCTAGGACAATTTTGCAGGCAATTCCAAGGCTGCTACACTGCTTCCTTGGGGATATGCCAGGGAACCAAATGCTAAAAGCTGGAAAGGATTTGTGCAGCTTAACATATGGCCTTTATCACAGCCAATAAAAGCTTCTGCGTGATCTCAGGTGCTTCCCCTTCTTAAAAAACAAAAGAGGAATTGAAGGGAATCATGACAAAAGAAGACTGGTCTATTTAATTATGACTTAAGGCTATTGAAAAATAACTCTGAAGGTGACCTCTAACCACTCAGTGGAAATGATCTGCAAGATCTGCTCTCAAATATTTTTTCATTCACTTTTGAAAAAGCAAAACTATTTCTGTTTATATGCAAAGCTCAATGACTACTGCAATATTGTAATTTATCAACAAAATAGTTGCTCACTCCAAGGCCAAAATTATTCGCCTTTTTTTGTCACAGATAGTTTACTAAACCCTTTTGTTCTAAAAGCCATGTGACATATCTTGTATTTAAATGAGCTTATCAATTAATTCTGCATAAAAGAGTTCTTCAAATTGTTTTCCTTAATTCTGTATTTCAGTATTATATTTCCATTTTAGGTGCCAACTTTCCCTTTTCAGCTACACACTGAAAACATGAAGAACTTCCAAAAATACTCTTCTCAAATATGTTCCATTTTTCAGCTCTTGGTCATTACTTTCATAGCAAATCAAGATTACTTTTAATTGAAGAACTCAGAGAAAATATAATGGGAATGTTTAGAGATACTTGAAAATTAATGTAAAATGTTTCTGCTGCTGAAATTTCTTTATGAGAACTCAGATGGGCAGAAATTGAGAGCAAACTACTGTTTGTTCCTGTTTATTCTCACAATCCTCCATGTTTCCCACAAACATATATTCTGACTAGTTCAGAAAATACTGTGCATCAAGCAGCAAGGGAAAGACAGCAAGGTAGATTTACTGCATCATTTTACTTTCTATCCTCTGCTTCTTGTTTCTTCTTTGGCTGTGCTTTCTCAAGGGGAAAAAAATCCTACCAAAAGAATAAAAGGAAATTATTATGTTTCTTATTCAGCATTACTGGAAACAGATGCCTGTAGTTGTCTGAATGCACTTTTGGTAGTTTTAAAAGTACTTGAAACTTTTTATTTTTTCCCATCATCATCAGTACATTCACACTTTGCTGGGCCGTGGCTTTTGCTTAACATTCAAGAACAATGAACTGTACAACCTCACCTATCTATGTCCATGGGTTTTAAACCATTTTATTACATTAGCCATGCAAATACAGGCTTTTAAAAGTCATTACTCTAGATTATCTGTTGGTCACTAAAACTATGATATTTAGTTCATTTAAACTTTGAATGTAAATGCTTTCTTCTCAAGGACTGTGAAGATGCTGTGTTAAACATGTAGTAGCCTTGGGTGATGAAGTATTTTGCTGCAGTATATGACCCTTATGTGAAAGAATACTAAAGAGATCTTAAACTTCATTTTGACAAGGAAAAAAAAGAGAGAATTCAACATACAATGAAATACGATTTATCTTCAAACAAATAAACAATACATATGCACTACAAAAAAGATATTTTTCTATATAGTGTTTAAAATGTCCTGAAAAAAATACAGCCAAATCACTGGCAGCTACAGTGCATGAGAACAGCTATAAATCAACTTCTCTACTGTATATCAATTTATATTTAGTAGTAACTTCTAACTCACTGTGGA
The DNA here is from genome assembly GCA_013397555.1 of Urocynchramus pylzowi. NCBI lineage: Eukaryota > Metazoa > Chordata > Aves > Passeriformes > Fringillidae > Urocynchramus > Urocynchramus pylzowi. The sequence goes on along the minus strand of VZRH01001693.1, from coordinate 1,126,171 downwards.
TTTTATAGACACTTTTATGATATATTCACACTGCAACAACAAAACAGTGCTGTTCCTCTAAACAATATCTAAGGAAGAAATGAAAGTGATGAATTGGCCCCATGGCAGAAGACATCACTAATTTATATCTTATATACCCCATGTGAATCTATTTTATTTTATTTTTCCTGTGGTTGTATTAATCATGGAATAGAGCAAGAATCAGGATAAAATTATAAAAAAAGAGAGCTCAGTTTAATGTCTAATATTTTGCTTTAACTCTATTATAATGAATGTTCATTATATGTTAAATATTTTATAAATGCTTAAATTGTGAAGAAATTAATTTAAACGTTTTATCTTATGAGTCCATTTTTTATGCCATTAGAAAGATGCTCTGCCTGTAATGCAGTAAAACAACTCAAACAATGCCCTGTTTGTAAAACTCTCAGGGGTGACATGAGGTGTGGTGTCATGCTGCTTTTGGTGTTGAATTATGCTAAAACCACTCATCAGCCCCAAAGATAATCATTCTGATTGTGAGGTGAAGCTGTGTCAGATATAGTAAAATATCCTTACATAAAAATGCTAAGCTGACACAGCTGATCTGCAGGCATACATCTGACAGTCAATCACTTTATAGTATAAAAGACCAGTTCCACTTTCAAACAGCAGGTTCTTCTAACATATCCCTTCTTGGTGTGTGTGTGGGTGTGTGTTTGTGTAAATTCCTCCCTTGCATGGGGACACCCCTTGAGTTACTCTTCAAGGCTGAGTGAAAAAGAGTTGCCCATGTTCGTTGGTATGAGTGAGTAACATCAATCTCTGCCTAATTACTGTGGGGTTTTGTTGCTGGCTTTAATATAATTGCTTTAATACAGTACACTATACTATACTAGTGGGTTCAGTTGCTATACTGTGTAGCAAAAGATTCTGATTAAGGTAATTTTTGTCTAATCATTTATCATAATAAATTTTATTTTTAAATTTTTATGTAAATACTCATTTTTATATAAATATATCTGGTTTTCCATCCTTAACCATGCAAGACAAAGTTGTACAAAGGTGCAATCACTGGATCCAGCTGTGCCAAGGCTCCTCTCTGAGAAGGAGTTTTAAAAGCAATGGGGTCCTTTCTGCCCCTCATGAGCCAACAGGAGGGCTTCTCTAACAAGCTTTGTCTGAAGCTTCCATTCCACCCATGACAATGCCTTATTCCAAGTGCAACTGAATTTCAGATCCTATGCTGTATGATATTCAAGCAATTTTTACTCGTTGTTATAGTGAGAAGTTCATTGAACATTTACAAAAATTGAGTATTTTACCTATATGTGTTCATACCCCAAAGTAAGATGTTCTGAAAAATTTTCACATCTAGTCTTTTTTTTCCTGCTTTATACTTCACCTCACCTCAGAGAATATTTCTTGTACCTCAGTGTAGAGTTAATTAGATCTAGTCTTACCTTGAAGCAAGAAAATTGCTTGCATGTCTGCATGCAGGTTTCAGTTGCAGACATTGAGATACAAAGCACAAATCTGTTAATTTGATGGCATTCTACTTCTCAGGAATGAGGATATTAAGTCACAATTGACAAAACTTGAAAAAAATGTTGGGTATTCCACAACTGTGTTAGATACATAGCAAAGATCATGAGGAAAACAAAAGTACTTATTTGATACCTTCTGAGGATGTAGCAGTAAGGCAATAGCCTTTTCTGCCTGGGACCTACTTCTTCACTAATGGTGCTGGAAATTACGTACTGGAATGCTACCCCAGCAGATCTACATTGTTGTAGGAATTTGCCATACAAAAGCATTTCTCAGAAAAGCAGTTGATCTAACTTCCCAGCTTCATTCTAATCTAACACTGATGTAAATAACTGTGATGACCCAAGAATACAACTGTTTTAAAATCTTATAGCATTTATGAACTATGAATTTGAAAAGATAATTTTAACATTTCTAAATCAGTGACATGCATTGTTTGTTTCAGAGGTGAAGCGCTCTATAAAATTTTGTAAAAAGAACATTATGGAACAGTAGAGAATTTTGATTGGAAACTCTCTTTTTCAAAAAGAAGTATGAAACTGTAAATATACCATTCCATGGATAGCATATACCCAAAGGCTGATGATGAAATCTTGATGTTCATAATGCTCTCAGCTCTCAACATTCTACTAAGAATGAATTGATTAACTAGGAAATGATCAGAAACACTTCAGCAGATAATTTTATTAGATGACTTATAGAAAAATTGTTATTCTTCTTATTCTTCTCTTGAAAACAATAATTAATCGGTAGTTATTCTATGAAACACTGCAGAATGGCACAATCCATTTACAGAATCATGATCATGCAGCTAACTGATATACAGTCTAATTGAAGAAATTTTAAATAAATATACAGTATTGTAATATGTGCTTAATAGTAACATTTCCATTTCTCAGATAAGTGCAAAGTAAGAAAAATCATATTAAAAGAGGTGCCTGTAAAGAAGAAACCCAAAAATAAAAACAACACAAAAGTTTATGAAAAGACACCAAAGCTGGGAGAAGTGTTTGAAGATCGAAATGGAAGATCCTTCTGTGTAGGAGCAGAAGAGACAACAAACTTTGGTAGTGATGATTTGGAACAATGGCATAGTTACTTCCAGAACAGCTTCTGCAACTACCTAGGAATTATAGTTTCTGTAACTCTTGCAAAATGAACACTGCAGTTTTATTTATGCTTATTACCCATTTTTTTCTCAATTTGAAATCCTTGTCATCATGTCAAATGGTGGGAAAGAGTGTTAGGCTGAAGGCCATGAGAGTAGCAGCCCTGTGAGAGCACAAGAACTGGAAGAAAGGGAAGAGTGGGGTACCCTCAGAAGTACCTCTGCTATTTTGGGCATACTGAGTTGTATAACCTCTTTTGTCAAATATTGAACAGTCTCCCTTTTAAAAAAAACGTTATTTCTGGACACTGTTATTCCTATTATAATTTTGTTTGAGACTAAATTTGGCATTGTCTTCTTGTTGTGGGGTTTTTTTGTGGTTGTTTTCATAAAAGCAAGTGTTTCCTGAAACAAGAGAAGAAAAAGAAAATTCTGGGAATTATTCTGTTGCCTTTTGACTAATTAAAGTTAAACACTAGCTGTCCCTAAAGTGTAATTATACATATTTAGAAACATTAATCCCTAAATGATTAAAACTTAAATAACTTTAAAAGTAAAACTGCACTTCAAAATGAAATACTATCTCTAC
>VZRH01001693.1:1077796-1122899 GCA_013397555.1 Urocynchramus pylzowi | reverse complement strand
TTATTAAAAAAAAAAAAAAAAAAAAAAAAAAAAATAAAAAAAAAAAATTACTACAAAAATCATTGAAGTGTATTATTTCTTAATAAAATTTGTAGTAGCACTATTTTTTAAAGAGGTTTCTATATTTTATTAAATAGAGATGGGTTCTTGGGACTGATCCCTTACTGTGCTGTGTTGACATTTACCTCATTAAAATGTGCTATGTCTCCTACACAAGAAAGAAGTAGCAAAGATCAAAACACTGAAGAAAACAAAGCTGCACAGGCTCAGTGTCTGAAGGTCATCTTTTTTCCTTGTAATAAACACTTCTACAGCATTTACTTATTGTAGAACTTTTATATTTCAAAACCCATATTAATCTTTCAAGTAAAATCTGTGTGTTTTCACAAGTCCTATGATTTGTTTTATTTTGACATTGAGTTTGAACAAATGTGCATTAAATATGTATATTAAAAATATCAAGCCCCTTTTTTTTCTTCAATATTTAAGGCCAAGCACCATGAATTTTGAATGCATTTAAAGTCAGATTCTGTGCACTTATCAGTTACCTCATATTTAGTAAAAATGATGGAAAAATAGCTCAATCCAGTTGCTAAAAACAGAACTTTGGAGAATATTTTCCAGCACATTTTTTTCTTTAGGCATTATTTTGTATTATGCCCACAAAAGTAAACATTCCCCTTAAAAGTTTAAAATTAAGAGAAAAATACATTTTCACAATATATTGCACAATGTGAACCCTCATCATAAGAGACGTGGCAATGCTGAATAAAAGAATACATTTATTGCTTATGTGCAACTGTCTAGTGCTGCCTCCTCTAAAATAATCCTTGAACATTTTTTTCAGATATGCTTTGACAAACTGCTAAAGAATGACATAAGTTCCCAAATTACTGGAAGCATATTCTTAACACCAATTACTGCTTGGATACAAAAATGCATCTTGTATCTACAAAGCAATTATTTAGTGATTAGTTAACAGAGTAAAAGGAAATGTACTTTCCCTGCTTCATTTAAAGCAAGATGAGAGGTTTTTTTTCCAGAGTTGATGAGATGGGCTAAAGCATACAGATTGGCTGCAGAGCAGATAAGTTATCCCCATCTCCTTGAAGTCAAGGATCTTGTACTAGTAGGAAGGTACTCTTACAAAAATGCTATTATTCTATGTTGGAAGTGATACGAGCATCTCAGGATGATATAACCAAAGAGCCTTGTGTGTCATTCTGTGATACAGTTTTTTGTTGTGGCTGTGCAGTGGGTTAATCACAAACAATGGAATTAAACATACAGAGTGTAGATACCTCAGAAATTTTGCTCTTATTCTGACGCATGGAATTCTAACCTGGTCTTTCCTTAGGAGTAGGAAAAAAATTGCTCGAGCAGAATATAAAACTCTTTTAGACCTTATAATTATGGAGTTAGGACAGTTAAGTAGTTTCAGTCTGTTGTATGAGCAGAATTAAAGCAAGAGTGGAGGAAAATTCAAAGTAAATAAACCAATCAATGAGCCAAATAAGAAAAATAGTGGGCAGAACTAATAAACATGAACAATCTCATCACTTTTATTTTTATGTTTCCCATTTCCACCAGCATGGACTTAGAGACAGGAAAAAAGAAATAGAACAGGTTATTTAAAAAAATCAGAATTTAAAAAATATTATTTTAAAATAATTAGTTTATTGTAGAGGTAGTAGATATGATGACACAAGAGGATGGATGACAATGGTCCCTATTAAAGCAGTTAGAAAAAGTTTATGTACATGAGTCTTCCTAACAATGTTTGCATTTAGACTTTTATTCATCTTGTCTAACATCAATTTCCTAACATTTAGGCACTTTAATTTAGTCTCTTGAACTCCTCCATGATTAATGAAGAGAGATAAGCATCTCCAGAGGGTGATCCATTCCATCTGTCTTTGACGTTTTTCTGGCTTTTCTCTGACCATGAAGGAGAGCTCAATTGAAAATCATTGTTTGGCTTTTCTGTTGGACTAATTGCTGAGCTTTTACCTTAGATATCTGATTTCCTAAAGGACAGATTATTTGAATGAATTGCAGAGAGCAAATACTCTAAAACAATATTTTTGTAATTTCTGCTGATTTTCAACTGATTTTGAAGTATGTTTTAAGACATTGGCTTGACCAAAACAGAACTATTTATTGTCACTTTTAACTGAAAGGGAGAAAAATATGAAGATTCACAGTTGCTCTGAACAATGCCATAAGACTGAAGAAGGGTACTGAGACTGATGGTAACTTGTATCAAGACTAGAGAGAGAGGTAAGGGAAGATGATAATTTCTCTTCTTCCACAGACTTTATGGGGTAGTTTGCTTTGCACCCTAACTCTTTGATTCAGATAGATTTTCTCCTCCAGACCTTATCTAGTTTGGATTTTTCAAGAACTATACATTTTAAGGGGTTTTTATGAGGGATGGGATATTAATGGATACAGCATTTATGGATGGATTTCTGAATTTGAGAGCACTCTTTATTATAGCAGCCTGCTTAGCTAAAAAATTATGTTTCGTATTTGTGTTTGATTTGAGTACAATTTTAATGTTATGAAAGTCTTCCTTCTGACTGGTACACCTAAAATAATGTAAAAATTTGATACCAAGAATAAAATTAGAGAATACTTCCTCTTTCATAAGATTTTTTTAATTAAATTAAGATTGAATTATACACTCATTGGATATTTTTGGTCTTATTTTATGCTGAACATTTGTTATTCTTAGGATACACATGCAGGCATCTGAACAGTTGCATATGATTCAAAACATAACAGTACCATATTTGTAGACATACGTAGAAAAAAAGAAATCACTGACAGGAGGAAGCACCCTCCATGGAAAAATTAAAAACATTTTGGAGCAGTAGCAACTGTTAAAATGGCATCACTTATCCACATGCAGCATTTACCCAGAGTTTTCACGGAAAAGTATCTTTGTTTCTTCATGATTAGTGAAATAATACAACAGGAAATAAATTTCAATTCTTTTGAAAGTTGCATCTGTATATTTTTAATTGTGTTGTAGCACACCAAAATAAGCACTAGCTTCAAGATAGGGTATCATTCATTTAAAATAATATTGGCTTCTTCTTCCATTTTATGATACTCTGGATGGCTGACTTTTTCCCAAAAATATGTATCCATCTGTGTATTAGAGATAAAAGATGAAAGAAATAGTCAATATAGGTAAATTGCAGGCATGTTTCCCATTAGGCTAAGCTACATCCTACAAAGCAAAAAGATGTCCATCATTTTGTTCTTTATGCCACGATTTGTGTTAGCTTTGTAACTTAGGACTTTTCTTAAAGTCCTTTTCTTTTCTCTAGAAATGACTAGAGAACAGATTTTTTTTTCTAGAACTACATGAAATATCAAGTAGCTTTTTCAACAAACTTTCTCAGAGATGTTCTAGTGTGAAGTGAACCACAAAAACTTACAGTGAGCCTCTGACACACTAGAAAAACCATAAATATTGAAAGACACTCTTCCATTTACACAGTCTCACATTTAAGGAAACATGTAAACTCCACGATTATTAATCTGAATAAGGAATTAGTCAGAAATTCTGTTGTTTAGGTAAGAGCATATGCCTTTAATGTGATTTCAGGATTTTTTTAGGCAGTATCTTTACATTTGGAGAAATAACTGATGGCTAATATGACATTCCATAGTCATATTAGGTAAGAAAGGTAAAAGAGACAGAATTTCTCACAAGTCCAAAAGAGTAAAATATTCAGGTGTCCTAAGAGAGTTACAAATCTAATTTACATTTTTAGAAATACTTGAAAAACTGTGGGCTCACATGTGTAAGTATGCCATGGTAAATTGACAAATAATCACGTGTAATCTCTTCCTTGTGGTTTTCATTGACACACTCACTTTGGGTCTTCAGGAGGCTGAGATTTCCACTACAACAGAAGAAAGGTTAATACACTGGGATTTCTGAGCCCCAAGTAGTATTGCAAGCCTCTCCCCACCGTTTATGTCATATTCGGAAATAGGATCCAGGCTCCTAACTTTTTTAGTAACATTTGAAAATATTGCTGTTTTGTTTGTTGTGGGTTATTTGTTGCTGGTTTGGGGGTTTTTCACTATGTGCTACAACCTTGCTTCCTATACTCTCTACCCTGAGAGTAGACACATAAAACCCGTGTTTACGTTGGGGTAAAATGATGATGATCCAAAGGATGCTGTTATTATCCCTTTCACATTAAAAATATCCCTTAATTTATTCTTTTCTATTATTCTCAAATATACCACTTAAAAATATTTTCTTTTGTGTGCACATATAAGAGCACACAGAAACCACACTACAGGTTTACAAATGGATCAAAATACCTGTTAGCAAGACAAAATCATTAAATACATCCATCTTAGGTACTTTTTCTTCATTTTTTCTGCAGCATTACCATGACAGAAATGATTTAAAGCTACAAATTAACATTTAGTGTAAAAATCAATAGCAATTGTTTTATTTCTTCTTTTTTTTAAAAACTTATTTCCATTATAATTTTACAGCTCATCTTTCCCGGCCTCCTGTTTCCAAAAAGAGCTTGCAGCTGCTATGCCTAGCCAGCAAGTCATGCTATTGAATGTCTGTGGAGTGTATTAGCAGAAAACCTAAATTCAAGATTAGTTAAGAAAGCTTCAATTTTCTATTCACTCCAGTTTCCATCACTTTCAGAAAGTGTTCTAGGTAAATCTCTTTTTATAGCCCAGGGTTTTGTTCAGTTTTGCCATTATTACTCAGAGTATGTCTACTCAGATGATCTGTCTACTGAATGTCAGTTCCCTATTCAAGGGCATAGAACATTCAAATTTGTGTTGAAGATCAAACAGAAGTAAATCAATTAAGGAGGAAAATAAGGGGGAAATCAGCATAGAAATCTACCCACTATACTAATTTCCCCTAATTGAGCATTTTACACTAAGAAACATTGTGGCTACATTTACATAGATCTCTAAATCACTTATTCCAACACTTGGTACTGCAGAATTACTTTTTCTTCTAATTTCTCAAGAAAGAGACTCTCTGTATCAGAGATTATTTTATTTCTTTCACAAGAAATCTGCTGCTGCTCTAGTTGAAGATGTTGCCCCAATCCAACAGTACCCTAAGTGAATTCAGAGTAAAGGATATGGCTGAAGAGATTGTTTTATAAGGCCTAGCTGGCACATTAATAATTTAGAATTTATATGGGTGGAATTGCATAACCACCTCCAGCAAATCTTCCCTTTTTCTTCTAAGCCACTAAGATTCTGCTACCACATGCTGTGATTGTATAAGAAGTCTTCCCACTTTCCCACTCTCCTAAATATTTCCCATTTTGGTAATGGATAGAGTGAGCCCTTACAGGGGCATGTAATTATATCTGTAGGGATGAAGACAGGAATACTGAACTTGATTTACTGTGGCTTTTCATTCAATTTACAATTAAACAGGATTTAGTCAGCAAAACATTAGGCAGAACTGAAATCTTCACTGAAGACTATCCTTTTTGTGTGTCTATAGTAACCTAACCTATAGCAAATTGAAAAAGTGGATGTTGCTGAAATTTAGAAAAAACTTGGAAAATTATTTAGTGTCTCTCTACTTTCACAAAAACAAGATCTGAAGCCATTTTTCTGCTATGTCATTTATTTAAAAATATAATTTTTCTTTGGTTTTAAAATTTTCTTTTTGAATATTTATTTGCTACTTTCCTAATTTGGGACCAGGCTGTGGTAGTATTATGAAGCAGAGTGGAATAATCCAGACAAGTGAATTCTAATACCCTGCCCTGTGGGTTTCTGCAGTGAGGCACAGTAATGAGGGTGGATCACATTGTACTGTCTCCCTGAAATAATTGGCATTCAGCACTCACAGCATGCTTTGACCACAAAGTAACATGAATTTATTTAGTGTTCCAAGATATAAAGATGCTACTGTCCCCACAGTATTTTCAAGGAGAAACTGTTTAGAGACCATGTCTTAACCCAGAGAAACTATTTGAACTATGATTGGAGTAGCATTCATTAAATCATTTCAAAATCAAATTAATGATTTGTTTCAGATCGTTATTGTGCAAAAGCTGTCAGCCTTTGGGGGTAGGCCAGGCTTATCAGTGTGTTTTCAAGATACTACTTCTACTAGGATATTTGAATGTCCTGGAGGCCACAGGAAGGAAATATATTGCCTGGAAGCTACTCCATATTCACATCTCTTTAAGAGCAGTGTGGACAGGCACAGAAATTGCTATTCCTCATGTATTTCTTAGTGTCCATGTACAATGTGGTGCTCCCTGTCTCCTTTTTCTCCTGGACATATTGAATCACATTCTTCAATGTATTTGCTATTAACATCACTCACCATTGTGGCCAACACCTGGAATGGGCAAAGCCCTTTGACTAGTGATGTTTTCAGTGTTAACATTTCCTGACCACATTTTGTTTGTTCTTGTTTTCAATCAACTCTATTTCATATCTATCCATTTATCTAAGAACAAGGCATCTTGGCAGTGGAGAAGTGATTCCCTTAAATCACACCCAAAAATATTGTCACTTTGCTCCTTTCAAACCATAAAGCTGTTTAATTTGTTTCCAAGAAAGTTGATGAAATGGATCTGGCTGGAGGAGGATGGATTTATACAGGTGGCAGTGAGCCTGTGGGTATGGCAGCCTGCATTCCTCATGGTCTGTTCACCTGCTCTACTGGTGATGTGCCTGAAATTATTCTCCTCTGCATTTTCACTTTATTTAAGAAAGGATTAAAAAGTGTAAGTCTGTATGTTCTGGGGGTTGAGGTGAATGCAGCACACAATTTTGTTCCAATAAACCAAAATGTCTGGAAGATGAAATATAGCCATACCAGCCTTGGCACTGTTTTCTTCTAGATGTTATGTTTCATTTCATCTCTATTATAGTCATCTCTTTATTCCCATAAATGTTATATTTATCTGTCCCTGAGAGCAATTCAGACACATTTCTTAATCACTCAGAAGTTCAAAAATATTATTGATCTCATATAAAAACTCTCCTGAGGCACTGCATGAAACAACCTTCTAAAGGAGGAGATATATAATATTCTTCATGGTGGATGGCAGGTGCTTTGTGGACTTGAATCCACACAAAATATTTAGGAGGGGGATGAATACCTTTCAAAGTAAGTCACCTTCTGGAGAAATTATGAGACAACAAATTCTTTAGCAGAGTCATTAAACATTTATTGGCTTTGCCTTGCAGCATCCATGCAAACACTGGTTTTGGTTTCCTTTCCTGTAACATTTGCACCTAGCCTTGTTTTGTTTGATAAAAGCTCAGAATTTGATCAAATTTATACAAAATACAGGTTAACCTATTTTGTCTTTGAATTTAGCTGCTCTCTGAGTCTGGTGTATTACAAGATGACTATGCAAAACAGATCTTGCTGTTAAAAAATTAAAATAAGATATACTCAAGTGTTTTGAAGGTAAATGATTTTTATAATATTCCTTCAGCTCTCCTTTCAGCGAATTTATGCTACTTTTTTTTTCTACAAAAATCCTGCCTTACTGAATGAGAACAGATGGAAATAATAATGTCTGCTCACCTGTCTTAGGGACCTCTTTTAGGAGGTGATAGGTTATCTATAAGAAATGCATAATAATTTTCAGTGCATATAAATCAATGTAGAAATAAATATCTATTTTTAAAACTCTTAAAACAAAGCAGACCACTGCTATGCTAAGAATGCTTTTACAACTTAAAAAAAAAATCTAAATACTTTGCTAAGGGCCTTAAAAAGTATGCTCAATGTGTCTACTGAATGTAAATTTATGCAATGGATTAAAGCACAATTTAAAACACAGATATCATTCTGATATTTTTACGGCTCTTGTTAAAAGATATTTTCCTACATCATAGCACTTGATCTGATTTATTTAGATCAGATAAATTATTATTTTAAGTTCAATTCACTTTTATAAATTGAAAATGCTTGCATGTTTTTAATAAAGTTAAATTAGTATGGTAAAATTAGAGCTGAACAAATAATTCATAACTGTTAATTAATTTGACAGATTTTGCTTTTTTTGTTTGAAGATTATCCATCCACAGTTAATATAAAGTGCACATCTTCCATTAATAAGTATTGAAGTACAGATAAGCCTAGAGTAGTTCTTCAAAATCTTTCATATATAAATTTCATCATGTGTTGGTTAATTTTGATTACACCTTTGGGTTACCTGCTAATGTCTTTGGGATACACATTGCAAAAGCATTGCTTTGGCTATTACTAAATCATAAATCTAATGTTAAGGGATCAAAAGCAGAATTACACTTTGCCTGCTGATGCCACTCCAGTTTCAAGTGAGTAGTGACAGTCATGTTAAAGTGAATGCATACAAGGCAATGTGGAAAAACATGTTTTTAAATCTTCTTCTGGTTATTATAAAGTAGTTGTGATTAGCTATCTGCTTTATTTGAAATTTATTTTTCACCCCATACCAATAACAAGATTTTTTTTTAAAAAAAGCAACAGGCTTTCACAGAATTAAGGTTTTGGGAATTGTTAAAACTGACAACTGTTCCTTCATGAGTTACTTATTTTTCTATACAGTTGCAATCACACTTTTCTAAACAGAATATTTTCTGTAACAACACGACCAAACTTTGCTACTGTTCTTCTTTGTTACAATTTAATAACTTTTTAAGCATTTTAGACTTTACTGTTTTGAGCCTCAGATCAACACCAGCAGAGAGATTTGGTTTTCTTTGTGACAAACCACACTAGGATGACTGATCCCAAAGAATAATAGCCATTGTGTTTTTGCTGGGATAGTTTTCAGCTGGATCTGTTCCCTGAATAATTCTCTGGATAGACATTTGCAGTACAGAGAGCAGAAAAAGCAGGGGTGGGAAGGAATGACTGTCAGTGAAAGATGAGGCAGGCTGCTTCTTTTGTTTAACAGCCCTGCTTCGCACCACTCATCCTCTGGGCCTCAGTGTCTAGTCAAGAATGTTTCCTTTTCAAGCAAATGGATTGTACCCACAGTACATTTTAAGTTTTGTAAGTCTTGATATGGGCTTTATATGGGAAAACAAAACCATCCTAAATGACCTGAGTACCCAGACACTGAAAATTAGAGCAGAATAAGTCATCCCATAATTATTCAGTTTAGCCTCCTCTAGATGAGAGTGAAAAGCTTAGTGACTTCTGTCTCACAAGCCAACTGTCACTTCTGAAGCTTATGTTTGTAAAATAATAATACCTTCACTTCCTGCTACGCTTTTGGCATAGTTGCAAGAGATCAGCCTTTGGAGCTCCTAATAGTGCAGACACAAAGGCTGTGACACACATTTGCAGCTCTAGTAACTTGCATATCCAAAGGATTTTGTAGGTGGAAACAAAAACATAAAGGAGCTGGTGTATCTGTGACTACCACCGTTCCCAGGGGTCATGTTCAGTGGTTAATGAGGTATTTTGTTGCCAATGGCTCCAGCGAGAATCTAGTCTATAAAAGATGCATTAGCAACAATAATGAATTATAAATTACAATTAATTTTCCACTTTTGTTTGGTTTTATTTTAGAGCAATTTTAAGTTGGTGTCTGTTTATATTTCAAGCCAATTACTGACTAACACATTGCTTTAATTGCAGCATTTTGGAAGCAGCTGAAAGGAATCCAAACATAATATATTTAAGTCATTGTTTTGCTTAAAAAAACCCCTGAAATCATGAAATTTGGTCTCAAAAGAGTAATGCTGAAATAGATGATGAATTAGAAGGGGTGAGTATCTTGTGTGAAACTAGAAATGTTATGCAGGTTGTTATGCAGTGGACAGAGTTTACCTGTTTACACATTAGAACACCAATGAATACTTTCTCAACTTCCTTATATGTCAAAAAACAAAGAAGGACTTGGGAGGTACTTAAACAATTGATTTTTGGATAGGTAAAATTGAGTTTAATTCAGCATATCTGATGTTAATTATTTTTCACTACAAAATATAAACCTGATAAAAATGTTCTTTTCATTTACTAACAGGTTCTACCTGAGCTTTTTAAATCTTAAAGTTGATGATATTTTGATGATATTTTTATTGCTATTTCTTCTCAGTTTTTTGTTTTCTGTATAGTTGTCATATCATTCTTCTGCAGTCTATGTAAAACTAGTTGCATTTTTTAAAAGGAAAAAAACATTACAGCTGAATATACTGTATCTAAAAGATTTCAAGGGGAAAATTCTGGATTTCTGCTCAAATTGACACAGAAAGAACAGAGTTAAGTTGTGGGTTGTGTATTCCTTTTGAGCAAGTATGTGAATGCAGATATAGTGCCCAGACAAGGGTCTTTACTGTCAGTTTCCTATCTCTTTATCTAACCTAATAAACCAGTAACTGTTTCTCTTAAAGAGAACTTGAAAAACATGAATGCAAATTCAATGATAATGGGCAAATTTCACCTGAAGGAGATGAAAGAGTAGGGAGATACACTCCAAATTCCTCTGTTCAAATCAGGTGCTTAGCAACAGAATAGTATTTTCATTGGAGTGAAAGAACAGAAGTTTTAATTATTTTAGATTGATTTTCTTTCCAGGAGATTCTAAGCCCTATTTTAGCAAAAATAAATCTCAGGACCTTCTTCTCACCTTATGAAACTCTTGGGGTTTTGGCTTATCCAGGTACCTTTTGTGAGTCCTAATTGCTGTCAGCAAGTGAGTCACAAAGCTTGTTTAAGCTAATGGGTTTGTCAAACAGTTTCAGGCAGAATGAAAGGAACATTTAAGTCTTCTTATGTATCAAAGATAGCTGGAAGTAATAAAATAATCATCCAAGGCAAATAGCAAATCAGAGTTAGTTTGAACTCAAGCTTTGGACATATGAATTGATTAATTTACTTTAGTTCCAGTTGTCCTAGTTTTTTAACATAGTGAGCTTATGACAAACACAAAAAATTATGTCACACTTTGTGGGTAAATGAGAACTTAGCATCCTGTTTTTAAAAGCCCATTTCTTAGTAAATGGCCAGCACAAATCACATCCTTCTCAATGCACTGCCTGTTCAGTTTTATGCAGCTGGCATAATGTAATCTGTGTAATATTTAATGCTCTAAATATTGCTTCTCTATATATCTACAAGCCTGATTAAGTGTCATACTTAGCTGTTTGCAGACATTAGGCATTTGAATTGCAAAAAGGTGTGGTTTAGATATCAGAAGCTGGGAAAGATCAGAAGAAGTAACTGTAAATGGCAGTGTTTGGAGGTGCAATTTGTTGGGTAAACAGTTCTCTGCCTTGCAGATTGTGAAACAAAGAAATTATCTTTTATTTCAGTCACAATTGGGTAAAGAGTAATTGGGTTCCTATTCTTGTTGGATATAAACAAACATACGTATGCAGGGAATACATCTTTGGTGTGTAACACTGTTATTCTCCCAGCAGAAGCAATTTTTGCTGCCAGCTGTTCAGAGCATCTTGGTAATCTATCTATAAAGCTGCAGCCAACTGCAGATTTTTTCCTTGCCTGATGACTTTTACTATTCACTTCTCTCTCCAAACCCCTTAATGGCAAACCTTTTTAACACTCTACTACGCTTCATTTTCCAAGATTGTTATTTTCAAGGCCCTGCACTGAATAGACTTCATTACACTCATTTAGGTAAGCAAGGGTTGCTTATCTTGAATAAAGCTTGAAGAATCTGGCTGGAAGAGAAGAGCATGTTTGGTTTGTTTCTGTTTTTTTTTTTCTACAGCCAATTTTGTTGTTGTGCATTAAGTAGTCTTCTCTGACCCTTTTTCATTAACATCTGGATCTAATTTTTCATTAGATCTATTTCTCCTGACAGATAGCTTTGAGTCTTTCCACAACCTGAGTTAAGGGCAGACTCAGGTATTCATTTCACTCACACATTAAGTTCCTAATTCACAGGAACACATGATATGTAACCTCAAAACAGACAGTGACTGACACATTCAATGCTCTGTGTGTTTCTGTATTATTTACTTATTTATCAGTAATATCAATATCTGCTTCTTCATAGTTTTGCCCCCTGGAACATAGCAGAAACTTGCCTATATATAGTTTCAAGCTCCATCAGAGAGAAAATTCAATACTCTACAGCAAACATTAGTCCATATTCTCTTTTCTATTTCCTGACATTGCTATAACTGCTGCAGAAATACAAGTAACTGAGCCAGAGAACTTTATGTTTATTGATTCACTGAGGGAATCACAGAATTTTACTTGGTCATGAGATTGTGCCCTTTGCAAACAGGGTTTAGCATTGCAGTTATTCAGTTCCCATTAAAAAGACTCTCATGGGTGCCAAAATCTGTTCACACATGCGATACCAAACCAGTGATTATATAACATAAATATTTTGGTTGGCTGGTTATTTTAAAAAATTAATTATAAGACTGAAAGTCTAGATAATGAAAAGATATATATTTCTTCAAAAACACAGTTTTTGAAACTCTACAACTCAGTTGGAATGCCTAAGATAAAAGACAGAAACTGAATATTTCCTGAGTTCATAAATTTCTTAAGAAGGAAAAGAGTGATGAAAGGCCACACTTGTTTTACATTCATTTCATACTGAAGAAACAGAGAAAATAAACTTATAATTTCCTTGAACACTCTAAACACTTGTTTCAATCATGAAAATATATCTATTACAAGGAAAAGCCCCTATATGTAGGCTTCTAACAGTAACATTTGCACTTTTAATATTTGTATCTTGATGATAAATGAAAATGTTCCCTCAGACTAGGGATATTTTTTTGAGCCCTGGGAGGAGCTTCTCCATTGATAAGAGCAAAATAACATAAGAGAAGAGGTTTTGAATTGGTTGCACCTAGAGAAACTCGCTGAAATTCAGTCTATTTTTTCTGCAGAAATATGTATCATGCTTATAAACCGTTTTCAACTTCCTACTCTATTTCTTTAAGATTGGGGAGAAGGAGAAAATCTCAGGCAGTAAGTTATATTCTTCTTCACTTTCTTGTTTCTCAATGTACTTCCTCTCTTTTCTGGTTTTTAATTTCTTGTTTTTTCTTCTCCACATCATGCCAGAAGTGCTTATATCTGATAGCACAGCATATTGCTTCAATCAAAACAAGTTGGCATATTTTTCAGAATTTTTACCCTTTTAACACAAAAAAAAAAAAAAATAGTCACTTTTACGGCCTCCTACAAGAAAGCAATTGATTTAATGATACTAATTGTTAGGTGGTTATATTAGAAAGGTTGTTTGGTTTGTGGACTTTTCTCCCTAGTTTCCCTTTAAAGGCAATTTCTCACTTCCTTGTATTAGGACCACAGAAGCATATTTAATTTTATGCCAGCTAGCTATTAACTGGTATAATTGCAAAAAAAAAAAAAAAAAGTGTAAAAAAAATAATGTAGATTTCTTACTGTTATCCAGGAACCTTTATCAGTTAACTAGTCTCATATTAATATCTTTTTCCTAATACTCAGTAAAGAGTATTACAAGCATCATGCACATCTTGTGACAGTGACAGGTTTGAAATTTTTAGACAATTATGACAGTCTGCAGACTGAAGTATCTTCATGTCTTGTTTGGGATATAAAAGTGTAAGAGTACCCTATCTACTTTTTAAGTTCTCTGTCCATCAGGCAGTCACTGCTGTTGGTTTTCTGGCCTGCTTTCTTAGGCTAAGTAGGCTGCAAATCCTGCCAACCTCAGCTGAAATTATTTTTGCTCTAGCTGAATATTCAAAGCTATACCTTTGCTATCAGCATGCATTTTCCCAGTACATAAAACCTGCATTTAATTGAAAAAAATTAGGGTCCATGTATGAGGAACCAAAACAGACCTTTTTTTAAATAGCTTTTTTAAGTGACTGGAGAAGAGGAAATATCACACTACTTTTTAATAAGCTTAAAAAGGAGGATCCTGGGAACTGCTGACCAGTCATACTAATCTCAGTGCCCAGTAAGAACATGGAACAGATCCTCCTGGAAGATATGTCAAAACACATGGAAGAAAGGGAGGTGGTTAGGGACAGGCAACATGGCTCTAGCAGGGAAAATGGTGACTGATTAATCTGGGGCCTTCTACAGCAAAGTGACTACATCAAAGAGAAGGGTCACCTGGACTTCTGTAAGGCCTTTGAGATAGTCCCCCACTACATTCTTGCCACTAAATTGGAGAGCTGTTGGTTTGATGGATGAACTGTTAGGTGAGTAAGGAGCTGGCTGGGTGGCCACATGCAGAGTTATAGTCAGTGACTCAATGTCAAAGCCAAAACATATAAGGAGTGGTGTCTTTCAAGGGTGCTGAACTGATACTACTTAATACCTTCAGCAGAGACAGGGACAGTGGGTTTGAGTGCACTCTCAGTGAGTTTGCTGAGGACACCAAGCTGAGTGGTGCAGTTCATTCACTTAAGGGAAAGGATGCCAGAGGGATCTTGACATGTTTGAGAAATGAGTCTGTGTGAAATCTCATGGAGTTCAGCATGGTCAAGTGCACAAGCCTGTACCAAGTCTGGGCCAATGTCCAATACTAATACAGACTGAAGAATGACTGGATTGGTAGTAAGCCTGCAGAGAAAAAATGGGGGATAGTGATGGATGAGTCAAAAACATGCAGTTGCAGCCCAGGAAGCCAATTGTTTTATGGGCTGCATCATGCTTGTGACAGCCAGCAGGTCAAGGCAGCTGATTTTATCCCCTCTATTACTATCCCCTCTATTTTGGTGAGTCCCCACAGGAAGTACTATTTTCACTCTGGGGTCCCCATGTGGAGAACTGTTTTTACTCTGGCTTCTAATGGATCAGAGGAGGGCCACAAAAGTGTTCAGAGAGCTGGAGCACTTCTGCAATTAAGAAAGGCAGAGAGGGAGGGAGATGGCTGGAGAGGATTCTGGAGTAAGCCTGTTGCAACCTTTCAGCACTTAGAGCAGTTTTCTAAGTCTGCAGTGGCAGAACAAGGGACAATGGTTTTAAATTGAAAGAGGATAGCTTTAGTATGGAAATACAAAATAATAATTCCAATGAGCATTAGTGAGATGCTGGAATAGGTTGCCCAGAGATGTTGTGGATGTCCCTTGATTTGAAGTGTTCCAGATCATGTTGGGTGGGGCTTTGAACAGTAACTTCCTGTGTCCCTCTAGCTCAGCAGCAATTTACAATAGGTAAAGGGATTTTGGTAGTAAAGAGTAACTGACAATTACCAAAATTCAGTTTTGAAGGTTCAAAGTAAATTTTAAAAAGTAAATTGACAACAGAGGTTGCAGGTAGGTGTCAGAATCAGTAAAGGAAATAATGAATCTGGAAGCAATTACCACAAAAGAACATACAACAATGTAGTATTTTCTGTACTTTTCAACATGTCTGCATTTTGCAGGCTTTTTATTTTGTTATTGCTGCTTACTTAGCTTTTTCTATACTACCATATTAGCTTTTTCTATACTACTATACTTCTATAATGCTTTCTTCTGCACCCCATGTGTGAATCCTACATATTATTATTTAGACTAGTGTTTATATTCTGAGGAGAGATAGAGTACAGTCATTCAAAGTCTAACAAAGACTAGGTTGTGATACAGCAGAAAACACTGGAAGAAACTGGTTGATTCAACCTAAAGACTTCTTCTATTTTTTAAGAGTTATATCCTAGATCAATCCCCTTCTCACTCTTCAAAGGGTGCAATGAACATTTTTTTTTTCCACATGACGCCCATAGCCATATTTCCCTGAAGTCATCATGAAAATAGCTACTTTTTAGAGGATTTAGACCTAGTAATGGCTCTGGGTATGAGTATTTTTGCATGGTTTTTTTTTCAACACTAATACGTTTCTCTGTCTTCTCTCTCCTTTCCTTGCACCATTTCGAATGTTGGCCATTCAAAGGAAACACTGTGATCCAGACCAGCCATCATGTTTGATCTCTGAATGCAAAATGTTATGTAGTTCCATGCAAAATTATCTCATATTTTTAAGATTTTATACACATATTATATTATTTGGAAACATTTGATGAGATAAGCCCAAGAAGTCTCCTCCCTCAAGTCCACAGCTCCAGAGCTGCCATACTGATCATGTAGGCTAGATGACACCAGGTGACAAGGTATGGTGGAGATAAGTAACTGGAAATCCAATGTGATCTCAGTCTACACATTCCAAACATTTAATCAGGGAGCCTGGAATGAGAAGAGTCACTCAAAGGATGGGAATGAAACATATTAATTGCTGAAGTTGTGATTCAGAGAAATAGGGCAGGTTTTTTTATTCTTATTCATTAGAACTTTAAAGTTGAGCCAAGAGCCACTGTATTCTAGTAGACACAATATCTGGATTAGATAGTTAGCAGATACTTAATTAGAAAAAATCATTAATTTTGAGCAACTGTGATGAGTCAGCTGTTTGTACGTTGCTGCACTTTAAAAATAATCCAGGTTCTGAATCATTAGCTAACAGTTAGGAACTTTCTGCATATAGCCATATAAATATAAATAGATATGGGGCAGGGGGGAGGTGTTGTACATATATATATGTATGCAATCTGAGTTAAATGTTGCTTGGAGGAATTTGTACTCTCATAGTCTTGGCCTTCATAGAGGTTCATGAATCACAAATTTGCTTGAGAATGAATCTTGCAATAATGAGTGAAAAGAAAATAGACAAGTGGTGGAATTTCAGACTAAATGAAACTGGCATTACAAGCCATAAACTAGTTCATTTCCATGATAGAAAATAGAAGCAATCTCACATCAGGATCATATGAATAATTAATTAACCTTTCATTCAAGAACATACTCTGAACTAAAAAGATATGTGAAGTGGTATGTTACCTCTACTTGAAAACATCTTTTTGTTGGCATGATTTAACTACTGAAGTCTAAAAAGAGAGAATGCCTTTACTATTAATCTTTAATAAGTCATGCCAAAAAGGAGAGGTGTAATTCAACAGGCTACAGCAAATAATTCCACATAATTTTGGATGTTATATAACTTTAATCTATTGAGAAAACACTGTCAATAAAAAAGACAGACTGTTCGTACTGTATACAAGGATGCCAGTTTAGAAAAGTTGTGACTAAAATTTAACTAATGCTAGCAAAGAAACAAACTTTCCATTGCCAAAAATAATGATTTTTTTTTTCTGTTGCAATACTTTAATACAATGAAACAAAAGAGTTACCATTTAACTTGGTTTCATGATCCCTTTATGACACTATGTATTGCAATGACCTCAATGTCATCAGATCTGATTTTATAAACATAGTAGAAAAACACTCCTCCATTAATCATAGATACAAGTAATAATCTGTGTTACTTTTCAACTTGCCTCAAAGAAACTGTGACCTAGAGTAATCAAAGTGAAAAAAGATCCACCTAAATGCAAGAAATACTAATTTTTATAGTTACATTAATAAAATGAAATAAATACAGAACCATGCTTTCTGTACTGAAAACATTAATACAACTTTACCTATTTGCACTTAGTAGAGATCAGAAGTGTATGGATAGAAAAATAATAGAACACTGTCTAGTCAATTACAATCAGATACTTTTTTTGCCTATATAATCTTTAAATATTTGCCTATATATATATATATATATATGCTTTTCTATATTACAATGAAAAGGAATTATTCATGACAGGCAATGCATGAAGACAGGAAGAAGAGTAATAAAGTGAAGATACTAGGCACAACTGTCATTTTAGTTAATTTGTTCAAGTAAGGCATTGCATTGGGCAGAAAGTTTGGATTCAGGAGCCCTATCACTGCTTTCCTCTGTAATTTGGGCAAATCACCTATTTTGTATGCATGTTTGATTTTTCAGGTCTTTTAGCACAAATCAATTGTTTGACAGTTACGCAGCTCATTAATACAGAAGAAAGACATATCTCTTCATCTAGATAGATTCCAAATGTTAATCACAGCAGAATTTAATGTTATTTTGCTGATTTTTAAACTCTAGTTCACTTCTCTTAAGCTTCTGAAGACAAAAAAAAAAAAAAAAAAAAAAGTTTGGTCTAAAAATTTTNACCGTCGAAAAAAAAAAAAAAAAAAAAAAAAAAGTTTGGTCTAACAATGTCTTTCCCTTCAAACTGATTATTCAGTTTGTTCCAGTGAAGCTACTGGCAGGGATAAGCTGGTCTCCTGTAGCAGCAATAATTGAAAGTAAACATTGAACAGGAACTAAAATAAGAAAGAAGAAAAAAAAAAAAAAAAAAAAAAAAAAAGGCACAAAACCAATATACTTACTGCAAAAAAATAACTACAGCCTTGAATTTATCTTTGTACACCCTTCCCTGTTATTGTATGGTATGTTTTTTTTCATTTCTTCTTCAAATAATACAACTATTTTTATGCAAAATTACACTGAATTGTATCCTCCCTGAATAAAAACCATCGTTTTAAGAGAACACATTCTATAGGCAGGTTTGAACCCCCAAAATTTTTCTGTATTATTTATGTTATAGTGATCTTTTATGTGAAATTACCAAAGATAGAAAATAAGAAAAAATCTGCCTAACAGAATCTGAATTCTCTATAGAAAAAAACTAAATTTCAGAACTTTCAGATGGTTTGCTGAGTTCCTTGCCCTTCTCTTCCCCTTATTTATATGGAACATTTTGAACTATATTTAATGCCAGAACGTAGAGCTGTAATGCAGCCATACAATGTGAGAGAATGTATGCTTTAATAAACTTAGTGAAGAATATACTGGATAACAAAATAGTTGTGATAATAATAATTTGAGGAATGACTTAAAAAACTGTGGCCGTGTGTGTGTAATAAACCCAGGTTTCCACAACAAAAGGCTGAAGATAAGCTCTAGTAAAACATATTGGTCTCACCTGTAGGAATTTGCTGCAAGCTCTTGTAAAAAGTCCTTTTCCAGCTCTCTCTTGTAGCCCCCATTAGGTACTGGAAGGCTGCTATGAGATCTCCCCAGAGACTTCTCTACTTCAGTCTGAGCAACCCAATTCTCTTAGCCTGTCTTCACGGGACAGGTGCTCCAGCCCTCGGATCATCTCAGTGGTGCTCCTCTGGAGAGAGGGAACCACCAAAATGATTGTTTCAACAGGTCCAAATCCTTCTGCTGGAAGCCCCAGATTTGGACACGGGATTCAGGGTGGGGTTGGATGAAAGCAGAGTTGAGAGAGAGAATAGCCCTGGGAACTGAAGAGTAGAGAAACAAAGAACCAAAGACACCTGAAGAGAACCCAAAACCCTGTCTCTGGACTGAGCACCACAAGGCTAGAAAGGGCTGTATTGACCTGCCAGACTTTTCTCCTGGAATGATGTGCATTCCTGTGGGACAGGGAAGCTGTACAAGGAATCACTGTGGTAACCTGTGAAAACTTCTTTTTAGGCAGAATAAATGAAAAGAAAAAAATTCCACTAAATCAAAGAAACTGCCACCTGCTTGTCTTGAAGGTTTTCTCTACTCCTGATCAGAGTTTTTAGTGGCAAAAAAAGTCCTTGTAAGTCATCTAAGCTTTACAGACAATGAAGAAACCTCAAAGAAATGTTTGTAAAACATTACACTCATTATACATGAGTGCATAAGTACTAATACACTGTTATGCTGATATACTGTATTCTGTTACAATATTTCAATGTCTAATGAGAGGTTGTAGCAAAAGGTGGAAACAGTACCACAAGTCAAATTGGTGCACTTTTGGAGCAAAGATATAAAGGAAGAAAATAAATTAGCCTATTTTGAATTTTCTATAAAATCACTAGGCAGTAGCTGTGAGAATGTTTTTTAATGACTTTACCACAGGCTACAAGAAACATTTTTTAGTATCTCTAATACATTTGAAATAAGTTTAAGGCTTTTTATTTAAACTAACATAAATATAGAACTTTAAATTCAAGTTTATTTAATTACAAATAGATATTTTGATTCTGTGACAGTGTTATGCCTCCTGTCATTGGCAAATAAATTAGTCACAATATGTTAGCATAATGAAAAGATGATCTCTGCCTCATGAAACAGACAGCCCATACCCTTTTCTTTACCTTCAGTACTCCCATATGATCACCCTGCAGCCTTTGAGGTCCTTACAATGTTTTCATCAGAAAACATGATACTGTTCTCTCCTCAGTTTAAGCCCAATGTGATCAAAACTGAGTTCGTTTTTTCTTGCAAATTTCCATTCCCCCTGTTAAGATATTAATCTGTAGTGGTGATATGAACATGGACTCAGACCCACAGAGCAGGCTCACCTAGGATGCTTCTATTCCTTTCCTGTGCGTGTCCAGCCCCATGTCCTACTCTGTCTTCAGCCTTTTCCTGACAGGTTCTTTTTCATTAAAAGAGGTTCAAACCTTCTCTTGTCTTTAGGATCCATTGTAGCTCTACCCTTTGCTGTTCAGTCTCTGTCAGCATCATTGCTACATTTACCAAATTTTTGTTCATTTTTCCTCTTCCAATGCTCTATCCTGCTTATAAATATCTTTCCTATTACCTAAAGTCTGCTGTATGCTATAATTAACTATGAGTTTTAGCCTCATATTCTTGAAATTTTTGTTTTTAAGAACAACCTTATAGAACTCATAGGAATTACTTTGATTTTAGAAATTTTTGTCATTATTTTTGAGACTCACCAGTTTCTTAGTTTGCTTTTCACTGTAAAAACATACAATGGATAATATTCCAAATATATCATGCCTTTCAAATATTAAAGAGAAAGTCATCATACTTCTGAAGAAAAAAATCCAAGAACATTTCATACCAATCTTATGAATCTTGGTAGCTTTTATTTAAAAGACATTAAAATTTATACTAAGCTTGCAGTAATTATCTATTACTTTTGTTTTCCCCATTTCGCATTATTTTTCTTCATTTTTGTTCAAGTGTTTGGTGTTTTGTTGTTTATCTTTGATTGTCATCTTTTCAGATATCATCTTATGATGCATAACAGACACCCTACAGAGATCACTTAGAAACACAACACAATCATTAATACAATTAGTGAGATGGATTGAAAGTTAGAATGTCTTTTCATTTATGCTCTGTATTCAAACAGATAGCAAGCATCATCACGAAGATCTTGATGGTGACAAATGAAAACTAAGGATTTTTTTCTAGCTATCTTATTTTGATTGAAAGATAACAAACCAATTCCTATGCTTAATAGCTGGATTTAGGCAAACATAGGGATACCAATTCAGGCAAAAAAAAAAGGAAGCCGGAAATATGGTAATGTACTCAGGAAAAAGAAAAGCAAGAAAATTAAAACTCAAGCAATCAATCTACACTGAAAATTCTGCCCCAGGCAATGACTGTGTTCACAGACTGTGAACCTCTAGTTTTCTCTCAAAACAACCCCATATAGACTGTGGATAAGTACTTTGAAATGAAAAAGCAATGTTTTTCCCAGAATCTTTGAAGAGATGAGAGTGATTCTAGAACAATTCAGAGGAAAAATAAGAAATGTTAAGACACAAATAACTAGTCAGGAATTATTGACTACTAACTCTATGTGGTATAACTTTATAGGGAGTAGTACCCCTTGGATAGTTACTAGATCTGATACAAGTCATGATGCATGCATTATCATCTATCAAATTCTAAGGGGAAAAAACCCAATGTATAACATAGCATAAAGAAATTCCCCTAAAAACAAATGAAATTGACAGAAAAAAAGGTTTCAGAAAAGAAAATTAGAAGTATAAAAGAATAATTATAAAGAGAGAAAGGAAATAAGCAAAAACTTAAAAGAAATGTACCGAATATATCAAAGTTAATCACCACCTATGGGTTAACATCAGCAGGCAGCTATGCACCATGCAGCTGTCTGCTTACCACTGCTTCACCCCATGGAGATGAGGAGGAGAACCAGAAGGGCAAAACTAAGAAAACTTATGGGTTGAGATAAAGACAAAGTAGTATGTAATGCAAAAGTCTCACACACAAGCAAAGCAAAACAAGGAATTCAGTCAGCACTTCCCAAGGGCAGGAAGGTGTTCAGGCATCTACAGGAAGGCAGGCACTGTGACTGCCAACACCCCTCCTTTCCCCCTAGCTTTTATTTCTGAGCATAATGCCATATGGTAGAGAATATCCCTTGGGTCAGTTGGGGACAGCTGTCCCAGCTGTGACCCCTCCCAAATTGTTGTGCACCCTCAGCCTCCTCCCTGGTGGAGTGCTGTGTGAAGCAGAAAAGGCCTTGGTGATGTGTACACACTGCTCAGCAGCAACTAAAACACCCCTGTGTTATCAACAGTTTTCAGTACAAATACAAACCAGAGTCCCATAGCTACTATGAAGAGAATTAACTCTGTCCCAGCCCAAACCAGACTGTCATCTTATAACAGTCCCATAAAAATAAGAAAGAATATTTACTGTTTTCAGAAAAGATAAAAGAGCATGCTGAGTTAAAAGAGAGGGGAAAAGTAATACTCATCAAGGCTGTTATTGGCAGAGAGGTATAAGTAGAGCCACTCTTGGTAAAGATGATCAAACTCCATGAAAAAAAGAGAACATAGAAGAGCAGTTACCTAATGACACTTTATTATGTTTTCAACATCAACATTTAAACAGGAACACAAAGCACCAAATGCTGGGACCAGATGGTATCCTTACCCAGTCCAGCACAGCTCCAGGTGGATTTATCAGAACTCAATCAATGAATGCTCTATGCTAGGGCAGTGCTAAATACCACATTTCAAACTACTAGCCTGTCTCATGTTTAAGCAAGATGAGAAACCTACTCACACTATTCATTTCAGAGTATTACTACAGCAACCATTTAGGCAAAGGTACTTCTTGGGAGAGGCAAATATAAAACAAGAGATAACAAAATTCAGATTCTGATTGTCAAGTTAGTTACAAAAACTGTCAAATCCATAGAGACAAACCTCTGGGTTAGCATGGATAGATTACCATAATGTTTTTCACTCCAGCATCTGTTTGGAAATCTTGAAAATTCTGAGACTGCAAACTGTTCTGAATAAAACAGCAATTTCTAGACTTTTATTAATCATCACCGAAGATTAATATTTAGCTATTCTTGAAAATAGAAGGAGATCTTTTCATTAAACTCTTTTCCATTTATTCTTCAGTATTTGCATTTTGACTACATGGGCAAGGCCTGAAATACTTGCAAAGTGAGATTAGGAGGACATGACCAAGGCACAAGAAGCAATGGTCTGAGGAAATAAAAAATCATGATTTATAAACATGCAGTTGGTGTATTGTTGATAAGACTAATAACAATGGATTTATGTCCATGAGCCAAAAATTCTCAACTACATAAAACTAAACCCATCACAGAAATTTAATTTATTTGTGAAAAAGACATGAAGCAAGATATAAATAAAATAGGATGGCAAGCAGAATGTGATAAGGTGTATCATTAGTATCTGTTGAATGTTGAAGAAAAACAAACCAAAAAATCATTGAACCATGGAATATTTTGGGTTGGAAGTTTAAATGTAATTTACTCCAACCCCCATCCCCACCCCCAAAATGAGCAGCAACATCTTCAACCAGATTAATTTTCTGAGTCCCCATGCAACCTGACCTTGAATGTTTCCAGGAATGGGGCATCTGCCATCTCTCTGTACAACTCGGATAGCTAGATAAATTGTGTCCTTTGTGATGAGCACCACTTATACAGGAATTGAAAAAGGTAAGACTATTGCCAGAGGACCAAAAATGGTTAAATGAACTTCATATTAGATTTCCACAGGCTGTTGGAAGCCAGAAGATGAGGTACTGTATTGATTCACAACTTCTTCACATTCAATAAGCAAAGTCATAAAGACTACGAAAAAGAAAACATTTTTACTTGGAGAAATACCACTCAGAAAAAAAAAAAAATCCTCCACAAATTATAATGAGAGAAAAAAACTTTTAAATACCACTTTGTCACATATTTTTGCCCTGTCACATCTAATTGCCCTGTTGTCTAAAAACTTCTGGTCTTATTTAGTTAGCTTTTTTTTTTAATCATGCAGCTTCCAAAACCCTTGATTTTAAGTATTTAAGCTGCCTACCATCCATATACAATATATTGACCTGTAAGGATACAGCTGACACCAACCACCATGAAACTTTACTAATTCATACCCAAAGGAAATAAATTAATCAAACAAAACAACAAACCCACCCACCCCCTCAAAACATGCATCTACATTAACTATTCATTAGAAAATATTCACGTTGCTTTGAATAAAAAAGTTTTTAAATCCTACAGGTGATATCACATCTTCAAAACATTGCCAAGTGTGGCTTTCTCCTCCTGCTAAGTAGAGATGGCAGCACAGAAACAACAATCCTAATCTCAGCATGAGCAATTTCACTGCATTGACGTCCGACATGTAAAATACTGAGGCTGAAAAGAAAAAGTATGCTGGTGATTATTCATACAAGGAGTAACTAGTTGTCCTTTTCAGAAGAGAAAGACTTAAATTCTTGTTCTACATTCACTGCTTGACTTAATACCTTAATTGAACGAACACAGAAGAATAAACAAGCCTTTCAGACAAGTATGTGAGCAGAATAATTTACTAACATCTTTATCAGTAGAAAATTAGAGGGAAAGATGTGAGGTCTTCAGTGGATCAATTTTCTAATCTCTTCTGAAAGTCTACTACTAGACAAAATGTAACATAAACAGGTGAAGTTTTTCATAATCACAGCAAATTTTAAGTGGAAAAGCATAAGGGCTTATTCAAAATCCATTAAGAAGCTAAGGGATAAAAAGAGGCTTCAGGAATTAAAAACATCTTTAGATAAACAGAGTCAATGAACATCAAAACATAATTGAAGAAGAAACAAGTGAGAAAACGCTAGAATTTTTTAAATGAAGTAATTGTGCAGAAGTTAGACTTGATTAAAAAAAAGGTGCCTTTTCTTGAATAGATAGGAGAAACAGTGCTTTATCAGATGTAGATGAATCTATGCAACTGTACAGAATGAGCTTACTATTAAAGGTACCAGAATTTATTTTTAATTTATTTAATCCTTTTTATTAATTAAAGAAAATCAGAAACTAAAATGAAAGCAAGTATTCTACTGATAATTTTATGTCTGAATATAGACTGTACACATGGAAGGGCAAATATCTCAGAACACAATATATAATAATACTTAGAGGAATTATCTGGTCCTGGTTTTCTTTGCAATGAAGTAATACATTAAATAATTTGGAGGTTTCAGGAATAGGCCAATTTTCCCCCTCTTTTAATATAGAATCTGTGAAAAAGATTAGTGAAGATTAAGAAAGAAAATCTTAAACAGAAATATAAAAGAGAAGTAGATAAGGAATGGTGGTGGAGTAACACTGGTTTGGTTGCATTGGTTCATCTGTGCTTTATTAACAATAATTATTTTTCCCCCCGTAATATTGTACCACCTATGCACTTTTCATTATAGGGGAAAATTTACAATTATATCTTTGTTTTAACCAAGTATTCTGGGTTGAAAAACAAATCCACAGATTTTTGCAAAGAAACTGTTTGCTTGGCCCTGCCTGAATGTCAGGTACCCACCAAAGCTGCTATTAGTCAGCTGTACAGTGGAGAAAAAAGAAAATAAAAGGCTTGTAGGTTGAGACCAGGACAGACAAAGATCACTCACATTGGACTCAGCTTAGGAAAATTAGTTTAATTCATTGCAAATGAAATTAGAGTACTGAAAACTAAAACACCTTCACTCCACCTCTCCCTCCTTCCCAGGAGGAGCTTCACTCCTGATTTCTCCATCACTTCCCCTCAGTGGCAGAGGAGGGTGGCAAATATGGTCTGAGGTCAGCTCATCACACGTTCTCCTCAAACTCTCCCCCTGCTGCAGCGTGGTCTCCCTTCTACAGGGGACAGATCTCAGTGAACTTCTCCTGTGTGAATTCTTGCCATGGACTAGAGTTCTTTACATACTGCTCCAGTGTGGATTCCCCACAGGGTCACAAGTCCTGCTCTCAAACCTGCTCCAGCATGGGCACCTCTCTCCTTGGGCCCAGAGGTCTTGCCTTGGCTCTGCTCCAGCATAAGCATCCCCCAGGGTCTTGGCCTCCTTTGAGTGTCCACCTGTTCTGGCATGGAGTTCTCCACATGCTGCAGGGGCAATCTCTTCTCCTCCATGGCCTGCATCACAGCCTGCAGCATGGTGGTGATGAATTTCCCCCTCTTTCTTCACTGATCTTTATCACTGTCTCCAGAGCTGTTTCTCTCTCACACATATATTCTACTCCTCTCTTCTCTGGCTGCTGCTGTTGTTGCCACTGCACTGGGTTTTTTCCCCCCTTCTCAATTGTTATCCCAGAGGTGCTACCACCATCAACAGTGAGCTTGACCTTGGCCAGAGGCAGGTCTGTCTTGGAGCTGGCTGGCAGTGACTATGTTAGACATGGGGGAAGCTTCTAGCAGCTTCTCACAGAAGCCATCCCTGTAGCCTTCACACTACCAAAATCTGGCCATTCAAACCCTATTTAGGAAAACTTGGCTTTTTGTGCCATATTTTCTGAATCTGTAAATTTACACTCCATACTTATCTAAAAAACTGACCTCCTATGTACCTCAAAATTGTATTCATTGCAACACTATAGGCATAACAGCTGTTCATTTTGCTAAAGAATTCCTAATATTGATTTTGATTAGAAAAGTAATTTCCAATGTCAGTAAATTTAATAAAATGAAAATAAAAGTTTCTCTACAGAGAAGGTTGCATCAACCCAGCCAAATGATCAAGAGAATTTTTCTCATGGGCACAAGCCTTATGTAAAGTGGGATATTAATGGCCTATTGATGCTTGAGCATAAGATCAATAACCCTGTAAATGCTTATCTGCATAGTTCATAGAGTTTATATTCATATAGACTATTCATATGGATCTCATAATTTAAACATATCTTAGATGCATGGAGTTGCACAGATTGTCCATTGCCCACTGTTACGTAGGCTCTTAAATATCAGTACTACACTACTCTAGCCTCATTTGAGCACCTGAGCCTAGACAATATTAATTCAACACAGATTCAGTCTCTGTTAATACATCCTTATTAATGACCAGAGTTTTTAGTCACAGCAGCAAAAACAATATCAGACTTCATTCACTGTCATCTTATTGTCATGTTGTAGCAAACTCCAGAGTTGGAGTGTAATAAATAATAACAGTAGTATATTTACAATATAAATGTCATGCAATGCTCTGTGCACAACTTGCATGATAGAATAACTTTCATGATAGAGCACAGCATAAAAGAACTTATATATCTTTTTTCTCATACCATGTTCATTCAATATTTTAATTCCCTTTCTTACTAAGCCCCAATTAGGATAACTAAAATCAAGTGGTAAGGTCTTATTTTGAATAACAGATGCTGCTTCACCATATGTTTGTCTCAAGAGAGATGCCTCTGCAGATATCAATAAAGAAGAGACACCCTTGATGGTGTTATTTGCAGACAATATGAATATGAGCTTCTAAGAGAAACTTTCAAGGAAAAAGAAATCTGATGCAATAAATGTCTACACATTTACACCTGACATAAAGCAGGGCTTAGAAAGGTAAATCACCCCATTGCAGACTGCAAATATTCGTTTATATTCTTATTATGCTAAAATAAGTACTGACAATAATGTGACTTAAAATATCTCCAATGACAACAAGCAAGTATAATGGAAGAAAATTTATTATTATCAACATTATTATGAACTATTTGCTGCTATTTTAATAAATATATTAGTCTCTATGTGTTTTAAGCCAAAGAACTTGAAAATTAGAATAAGCAATGACAGTTATGTCCTCTCACATTATCCTCTGCTTCTCTGAAAAAGTAATAATCATAATTTACAAATTAATATAAGTTAGCATTTATATCTTAATTGGCTCTCACTGAAAAGCGGGAAATTCGTATCTTCTAGAAAATGACAAGTGCTTTAAATGTTCTTTCTGTCTAAATAAGGGTGAAAATTAAAATTTTGTCAGGCTTTTTTTCCATTACAGAGAGAGTACAGTAATGAAAATCTGTTCAATAGCAATTAAGAAATAATTCAAAATCAGAAAAAAAAACCCCTTAATGCTTCAAGCTTTCAACATTCATGGAAAAAATGAGATTTACAATTTCATTGTAATCCAGATGTTCCCAATGTTTCTTTTCAATGGAATCTTTTCCACTGATAAGCTAAATCCTCAAGTTCTGCTGATCTATGACAACACCATGGAGTGGTGACGACTTAATCCATTGCTGTCAATAAGCACTAAGAAGTATTTTAAAATGAATACCACAGTGACAGAACCAGCCAATATGAAGACCATAATGCAACCATTCGTGAAATATGAATGACTACCTAGAATGAGTAAAGCAGCTAAACCTGACACAAATAATGAATATTTTTATTTTGTAAAGAGTATTGATATAGGTTTCTTTTCTATTTTGTAACCAAAAAGTAAGCTATTTAACATCTTAGTTGTATCACTTCAAAAAATGTTATTTTTTTATCAAGCTGAAATTATAGTAAGTCATTAAAGGGTAATTTAATTTTTGTTGTAATTGTCAAGTACAAGACGTTATTTTCTATTATATAAAGTTTTTCAGATTTTAGCTATTCCCACATAATTGCCTTCTTTTAATCACTCCTTTTGACAGACTATCTTTCAAATTCTTATTTAAGTTCATGCTTACCTATATCTTAAGAATTGTCAGAATACGAAGCTCTAGTATAGACATAATTACAGTGATATAAATAAAACACTCTTTGGGTGACTTTCCTCTTAACAAACTTTAGCTAAATAAACAGGCATCTGACCTAAGGCTCCACTGAGAGAAATGAGCTGCCACAGAATTATTTATGTTGCTGATTTCAGAAATTCATTTTAGAACAGGATGAATCACTTTCTAGAGCTGTCTACATCTTTCTCTTAAAAGTCTTATCCTACTACATAGTACTACATATTTAAGTATAGGAGAGGTCAAATTGTGTTATTCATAACAGATAATCGACAGTTACTCTATAAACAAAATTACTCTGAGGATTTATTCCTGTTTGCACCAAAACAAGCATCATTGGAGTCTTATCTGTAAAATCTTGTCTTTCTCAAGCCTCTTCTGGATAGCAGACAAATGGAAATGTGAGTTCTTTCTAAAGACAGCCTCCCCCAGTGGGAACAGTGGCCTGTCTTGTAGTAGCAAAAACTCCTCAGTGAGAAGGTGAATGCTATAATTTCTTTCCCTCCAACTACAGACCTCCATCTACTCCAGTCAGCTCAGCACTGGGTGCTCAATACCCAAAACCAAGCTGGCAAGCCAGTTGCCTTTTTAACTTGATTGCTACCTCCTCCCATAAACCATACCATTTGCCACGTGTTAGCCCAGCTGCACTCAGTTCTTTAAAATGGAACCTGTAATAGCACTTGTGTGCTTAAGGTCCAGGTCTTGATTGCTTTATTGGCTCTTGTTCTAAGAACATTCACTGAATCAATTTGGATAATCTTGCAGGGCTTTTTTCTTTTGTTTGTTTGTTTTTTTGGTTTTTTTTTTTTTTTTTTTTTTTTTTTTTTTTTTGATTTTTTTTTTTTTTTTTAAAGCATAAAGCTTTTATGTGAGCAACTATATGAAAAATAAGAAATCAAGACATGAAGTCAAAAAAACTGTGGCAAATGGGGAAATGTGAAACAGAGGTTGGCCATTATTTCAGAGGGAAGGAAAGTGGTAAACAGGGTCAACCTGGGAGGAGAAAATAGTAAATTATATGATTGTGATTGTAAGGTGTTCTTGTTGAGCTGCCCTGCACAAATTCAATGGAATTCTGTTTACAGCAGAACTCAAAAATTTGCATCTGATTTCACTCTTTGGCTCAGGCACCTGGTTTGCTCTCCCTGATGCTGACAAGGGAATGCTAAGAGAGGTGACCATGTCCTAACAACTGACATGTACACAAACAGCAGACATAAGATTAATTTCCTAAAGAAATTGGGCTGAGGTGCCTCTCTGGCATTTTTTTGTTGTTTTACTAGCAGTTGTTTTTTTTGTTTTACACTATCATGCAACAATTTATGTGTTGTTAATTCACACTTTCATTGGTCTGAGGTAAAAATCAGATGCCAGCTGAGTTCCTGTGTC
This sequence comes from Urocynchramus pylzowi, assembly GCA_013397555.1. Lineage (NCBI taxonomy): Eukaryota > Metazoa > Chordata > Aves > Passeriformes > Fringillidae > Urocynchramus > Urocynchramus pylzowi. Next base: position 1,092,873 of record VZRH01001693.1, on the reverse strand, counting down.
ACAATATTCCTTTAAGGCTTTGCTCTTCACTGTCTGTCTTTCCTGCAGCCAGGTATCCTGCACAGAGTAAATGTTAATTGCTAATATTCTTATATGATGCAGCTTATGTTGAAATTAGAATAATATGGAATGATCCAAATGTAAACTGAGTTTTCACACTCAGGTAGGCAATGCTTTTCATAACTGCCATTCAGTCTTAACTGTGCTCTTGCCATTACCAAAGCCCAGTTGAAGATAACTTTATCTTGAATGTTCTCCTTTAACAGAAGAGATCCAGAATGGGCTGATAATTGGCACAGGGAATTATGTTATGTCTTTCAAATTTTGTGGTAAAGGGTTTCTTCCAGAATAAATAAGCGTGCCCTTACCACATTCTCACGTTCTGATAATTTCTGCCTGTCAGAATGGTGGACTTGGAGTGCAATTAAAATAGTGACATGCAAACATAATTAGGTCTGTGTTACACACCGAGATTGAACAGTGACAGAGTTCATCCTACAGTCAGTGAAAACTTTCTTGAGCTCCTGGTATGTTGATGCTAAACCTGACAGTCAACCAGTTAAGTCAGCTGCAGTTTCCCTTGTCCTTGTTTATGTCTGATGTTTCATTGTTCATGACTTCCTCAATAATTTTCATCTACTCTATAAATGGATGCTGTGTCTAGTGTTTTTTTTGGTTTTTTTTAGGAAACACAGAGTGTGTTTCAAAGCACAAAGGGAGAACAGTGCACGTGAGTTACACGCTTTGGATGGTAGAAGATTTATGAGTCTTGACAAGGCAATTTACAGATTTTCTATTTCTGCATTCAAAATATTGTTTGTGTCTAACAGGAACTCCTATTGCTATGAATTACCATGTGAAAAAAAGTCATAGTTGCTGTGACATAAAATACAGAGGATTATTTTGAACAGTACACACTTAATCATGTATCATAGTTGAATGAATTCAGAATCAGTGTAAACGAAATTTTATAAGGATTTGCCCCAGCTTTTGGTATATAAACTGAAACAAAATCCTGTTTCTCCAATAAGTAAAAATAAAGGGGACAACAAAGGGGAAAATATAAAACATCCACAGCAAGTTAGTTAATTAAATATATCTTGGCAGTTTCAGTCATATTTAAAGCCAACTTTGGCAGATTACAGGCCTGGATTTGCTGCATTTCTATTATAATAATAATACAACATAATGTAAGTGTATTGCTTCACTGGAGTATTTACTACTGAAGAGAAAATTGCTTTTATAATTATACATACCAAATAAAATTTACAGAAATGCTGAAGACCATAAAAAAAGTCATCAACGCATTATAAGGTTTGAATTCTCCCAGTTATGTGTGTACAACACTTTCATTACTGTTAAAAGGATTTAGGAACCTACACTGAAGGATAAGCATAGCTGATTGGATTTTTCACTGTAATTTGCATTGTAGTTTTTCTTGCTAAGGATTTTCTACTGTAAAATTGTGTTTATTATAATTTGTCATTTTTAATGATTATAAAAACAAAATAGATATCAAGTCCCTGTGATAGCACATATGTGAAGGGCTCCCACAAACTTAAATTCTCTCTTCTTTTATTCACTCCATATGTAAAAACCAGTATTCCAACCATGTGATATATTGTCTAACTCAAGGGAAGCTGTTTCTGCTATATATATATACACCCTCAAACTGTCTTGATGCTTACACTGTGTCTCCTGGAATTCATCTGGTCATTAGAAACCACACTATCTTCTCAGCTAAGGAACCTATTTTTCTATTACAACAAAAATTATTAACCTAACTGTTATAAACATATCTATGAATGACTTTTTATTAGCACTTAAATGTACATCTGTTATCTAAGCAATATTGTCCATACCACTTAATAACTTCTTAAATAATGACTTTGATTTTGCCTTATAATAATTTTGAAATTTGGGATTTTTTTTCAGGAGACTAAGTATCAATTAAGAAAACTCTGCTGTTGTAAAAATATAAAACTTGGTCTTGATATCATTTGCATCAGAGAAACCTATTTTATGGCAGCAATGGCTAAGTTATGTCTTCTGCTAGGAAGGGAAAATGTAAGCAAAGGACTGTTTTAAACATGTATTTGCAGACAAGGAAATGCTAGGTCTTCCTCTTATTCTGAAGCTGAAATAATAATGATATGTAATTTGAAGAGGATTATTGATTAGTGAGAAAAGAATATTTCCTGGTTGTGCTGGTTGTTTTATCCATGCAAAGAAAGGGGATTAGGTGCCACATTTCTCTGTGATGCAGAGGGATTACTGTGCTCTGAACTGTAGATGTGCTAAGTATAGAAAAGGCCACTTCTTGAGAGACATCTGTTAGTTTGGATGTTACTCAGCTTCTGTTTCCCACCAAGATCACTGCAAATGAGAGAATGGGTAAGCCATTGGCAGGAAATACTCTGCCTGAGTTATTCTCACCGTGTTGAGCATATGGCTCCATTATCTGTCACCACTTAGACCCGTATCACTTCATTTTCTTGAAAAAAATGAAATACTTCTTGATTTCTAAATGCTCATGGGATACAAATAATTTTCATGGATAAATTTAATCATGAGAGTTTTGTTTTGAGGGCTTCATAAGAGTACTTTTTTTCTCTTAGGGCCATGAATTCAAATTAAAACAAGTATAAGAGATTTTTAAAGAATGTGCTATGTTTAATGCCATTAATTCTATTTCTTTCTTGCAAATGCCTCTAATTAACCTAGAGCTGCCCCTTGAGATAAAAAAAAATTTAAAACTCTATTCAAGTACTTTTTCCCTGCTCTGTCAATTCTTGCCTAATTTTTCATGTGTTCATGGCTTTATAAAATAAGAAATGAACTGCATTTTTTTTCCCCCAAGCATCAAGGCAATTCATTCCAGAACTAGTCCGGTAAAGAGTGATCTGGAAAATAACTGAGCACACAGAGTGTGAAATTTTGAAGGATATTAGAAGACATTCATTGCTTTGAATACCTTACTGAGTGGTATACAACAGTGAAGAGTTGAAGAGATGATTAAGTCAATTAATAGTCACAGAGAATTACAACATATTTGCAATACATCATCCTGACATGACCTTATATACTCTTATATTGATACAACATCACAGTGAAAAAATTGAAAGGCATTATCAAGGCACTCTGTTGTGATTATTTTGTTGTTTTCCATATCTATTTTACACTATTTTTCTTATCTTCCTTCTCTTTCCTCTTATATATGACTCCTTAGAGGAGCCAAAGTATTTCACATTGTAAATCTCTTTCTCTCTTTTTATAGCCGCTTTTTTTACTATGTTTTGTTTTTGTTGTTTGTTTTGTTTTCTTTTTGGGTTGATTTTTATTTTTCTTTAATGGATGATTATCAGTGACATGGTATTGTTTGTTATCATTTTATCCCTTTATTAAGGCAATGGTAGAGATCTTACTCTCTGGGTATTTTCTGGTCATAAAAGAAGAAGAGCTTTATAAACTCTTACTGACTATTCAGGAATTATAGTCAGGGATCAAAAGATATATACAAGTCCCTGTATTGCAGAAGGAGTCAGCTGACTCGGCCCTTTGTGAACCTTGATAATATAAGTATTATTTAAGCATGTTGACTTTTTAAAAAGACAAATTTCAAGCCTTCAGTATCTCACATTTCAGCCCTAATGCAAGATGTGAGAGGTACAGATTCAACACAGCATATGGCTTTAAAGTTGTTATTACAGATTTAGAGCATAGAGCCATTTCCAGTCCTGTGAAATTACTTCCCATGAAATATAATCTTCAATTTGCATTTTTTCTGGTTTCCTCCATTATTTTATCCTCCATTTATGTTTTAACTCCCACAGCACTCACTACCAGATAATGCCAGCTGATGATTCAGTGACATGAAGGCAGCACAGACACTATGATAACTGTCTCCTTTTCTAGTCTCTGAAGAGGCAGCCATCAGCTTTGCTGCAAAGAAAAATGATTTGTATTGCATATGAGATAGGTGGGTATTCAGAGGGAGTTTTATATGATGTTCAGTATGAAATTAAAAGGGAAATATAATGATTTTATCCCACAGAAGGTGTAACAGTAGCCAGAGGTGGGTTTGGGAGATTTATGGTTGATAAATATGCAAACAAAAAGTATGGAAAAACTTTTCTCACTCTCTTCTTCTCTTTCTTTTCACATGGTAGTCTGAAACAGTCTAAAAACAAAAACAGGAGAAAATTTATGGAATATGTGGGCTATGAGTACCCTGGATGTGGTGGTAAATATGAGTGCTGTTAAAAGGGCAAGACTAAACAAAGATAATTTTGAGCAAGGAAGACTGTGGTTTGCATTCTAGGAGATTAGATGCTGCAAACGAAACCTTAGCTGTAGTAAAACAGGTTACATATCTAATAAAAAAATGGTGAGTATAGGAGGACGGTAGAAAAGCAGCAGAATTATATTTTTCAAAGCCATTCACATAAAAAAATAATGCATCTTGTCAAAAACTAGAGAAACCAAAGTTTGAGGCTGAAATACATCTGATTTAAAACAGCTGGCTTTTAGAGCTTAGCTGATCATCTATGGTTCCCTTTACTGTAAATGGATATGAATCAGAATAATAAATTAATCTCATTGTAAAGTAAATAGCTAAAATAGATTAGATTAATCACATAAGAAAAGCATTAATTTATCTTTTTCAACAAAAACAGCCTCTCTAATTAGGTATTCTCTGGATGTGTACGTCACAGATGTTTAAAGTTAAGCTAGATACATCTCTTCAGTACACAATTCTTCCATGAATTTTTTGAAAAAATTCAGACTTTTTTATACCTATAGCAACTTATAAATTGAAACTTGGAACATTGCATTCTTTCTATGCATACAAATTTTTTTATACAATGCAAGAAATAATCACAGATGTAAATAACAAGTGGGACAAATATTTCACAGATATATTATATTTCACCAACAATGAATCCACAAAACACTTCTGAATGTTAGAGACAAGCAAATTAATAAACTATTATTAATAATGGCAATGGTAATATATCAAAAGCTGCTTTCAGTTAAAGTAAGAAAATCTGATTAAAATTCGCCTTTTTTTTAATCATTTGCTGAGAACCAGAAAGTGATAAAATCTATCACCTGCATTCTTCTCCTCTGCTCTTCTATGACATGCTGTCACTCTTCCTTTGTTTGCTTAGTATTTCTGTAACAACAGAATAAGGGAAGCAGCAGTCCACAGGAAACTCACAGAGTGGTAGTAAAAATGATAAAGAACTGGGTATTTTTTGACTAGGTGGGAGAATATATCATAGTTTTATCTTCTGGTAACATATTGAAACAATCTATTACAATACCATGTTAGGCACAAAACATGGCCACTAATGAATTATACTGATATCAGTCAACTGATCTGAACAATATTGTCTTCAAGGGTTAATGCTTTTAAATTTGAATATTCTCACAAGGGTTATTTGTTTACATGGTTTCTGAAAACTAAGGCAGCATATTTTAATTTAAGCACTGAAAAGTCCAGTTGACAAATGTTACATGTTTTAGCTAGAGTATGAAGACTCAAAATCCATCTCAAGCCAAAAGGCAGCAGAGAGAAAGTCTAAGCTATTGCATGTATTTGTTAAAGTGAGCAACTAAAAATATTTTGTTAGCCTTCTGTTTTGAAACAGCTGTGCAGCAAAGAATGCTCATAAATTAGCTTCCCAACACTTTTGAATTTAGAAGTTATTGTGATTCAAATAATACTTATGAAGTTTTCTTTCTTACTCTCTTATTACTCTCTTTCTTTCTTATTACATCTTTGCTTACTAAGAAAAAGAATACTATTAAAGTGTTTTGAAAAGTCTTGATACTCTCAATTGTCCAGATGTTTAATTGTGTAATCATGAAAATGGAATTTTTTTAAAGAAATCTAGGTCTTGATTTAGCAAAGATTTAAACAAGGAAGCATAATTACAGGTGCTAAATAATTGTTCTTGATATATGAGAATAGAATATTAATGAATGTAGAATAATTTTTTTTTCCATTACATAATTAGTATAGTAGAAGTTCTACCTTGTGACTAATTCACAGTTTACTCTCTTTACCTGAAAGGCAGCAATCCTTGAAAAGTCTCTTGAAATCCCTATTTCCCCTGGCTGTTGATAACTGACATCAGCTGGAATTTCCCCATATGCAAGACTGAGCAAGAGAGTCCTCTGGCCTGGCAGGAGTTTATGGCCTTTCCTACTTTCCACGGCTTAGCTGAGCATCTCTCCTTTCAAGCAAGATGTGTCAGTTTTGCTTTTTGCTGCAGAGAATAATCAGGAATTAATTTTATGTATCTTCTAGTTTGTTTTGTCTTCCAAATTCTTGCCTTTCTCCAGCATGCTTCTTTCATAGCTGAAGATAAAAAGAAGCTAGCAACTATGGTACCCATATTTTTACAATAGTTTTGTAAACTTCAGTTTGCCTGTCATCAGAAAGAACACAGAGTTTCAATGCTATTACTTGGTTCAGAGTCATCATGAGGGGGGCAGAAGTAAAATAATTCTGTACTTTACATCAGGAAAATGTAAAAATGTTTGCTTTTCCTAATAAGCTATTTCATTCTTTCATTGTCATGGGCTAATTTGCTCAACAGAGCAAGAAAAGACGATGGAAGACCCGGAGATTAATTCAATTAGATAATACAGTGAGTTAATTAACTCCATAATATTAACCATCTATAATTTCGAAGGGTAACTGGCTCCTTAAGATTTGATAATATTCTGGCTCAAACAAATAGGGGTTTAAAGCTGACCCAAGTTTTGGCATCCCTTGGTTTTAAGTGTTTGACAGAGCAGCCAAAGATCTTTCTCCCTCACAATGTTCTTTCCTACTGTACAGAAAATAACACTGCTGAAAATTCCTCAGATCAAAGCATTTCTTTTAAACCATAGCTCACTGATAGCAGTGAGAGGTGGAAACAGATGAAGTGGAAAAAAGTGAATGAGAACATGAGCATTGCTCTAATTCTCAGGGAAGGCAGCAGCATTACAGGTAGTCCAGGCAAGAGGTCTGTCTCATTGTTTTCCAAATGGTGCTACTGCCATGCAAGATAAGCAAAAACCAGCTGGATTTTATTGTCACTCAGTTTTCTGTTTTAACATTTCTTATTCAGGAGAGCTAGGTATGTTTAATGCACTAGTGTTATATGAATAATGGTAATCCAATTAGAAGGCATTCCTAAATCTCAAACTATAATACCTTCAAAAAGTAAAAGAAATTATAGGTAAAAAAAAACCAAAACATGCAAAATCAAGAAAAGAAAACAAGAGAAAGCTTTATAACAGATCTGAATCTGCTGGGTATTATTTTGAAAGGTATATTTTGGATTCCATTTTCATTCATAATTTGAGATCACATTGTAAAAGGAAGTAAAGGAGTCAAATAGGGAAAAAGAAGGCCCTAACAAAGATTTTTCTTAAAAGTATAGTAGGCTGAAGAACAGAATGAGAGGAGATTGGAAGTACTCTCTGAGAAACTAGATGATACTGTGGTAGAATGGGGTACAAGATGAAAAATCTGCATACATACATAACTTGAGAAAACCAGCCTGTTCTTTCCCTTTGACTTTTTTTCCAGTGATTCATTTGGAAATGATCAGAGGGGCTTTTTTTTCTTCTTCTGTTGTACAGCTTTGAGGAACAAATTATTTTTTACTTAAACAGACAGATGTAGCTTTCACAGAGTGTAGGTTCTTTAATTGAAAAAAGCCATGAAACAAATTTGAGTTAGAGGAGCTTTTGTGTCATCATCACATAATTGATACTCCTCTGAAGACACTGAAGAATGGGAGTATTAATTTAAGTTTAAAAAAAGAAAATTCAAGATTCTTATGAAACTACAGGACACTTTTCTTTTATTTTTTTTCTTTGTCTTTTATCATTAAGGCAAAGACTGGTACTGCAAAACCAATTTACAGAGCAGAATATGCTGTTGATTAGAGAAGCTGGTTTCTTTAAAACCTTAAAGAAATCTTGATATTTCAGTGTCAGAGTTGTGTCGAAGTCATAAGTTGTTGTTCAGACTACGGAAAATATCCAGAAAGATATTTCTGGGAGTACTGAGCTATACAGCTAGGACAATAAGTCGTTTTATGTCTTTGGTGTTTAGTGATGTCTAAAACATCCACCTTCTCCAGAATGGGCTCCTCTCTCTACAGGTCTGTAGGTCCTTTCCAGGCCCTTGACCCAATACAAGTTTCCCATGGCTTCACAGCCCTCTTTTGGGCATCCCCCTGCTCTGGCACGAATCTGCTCCATGGGCTGCAGGTGGATCTCTGTATCCCCTCCATGGGCTGCAGGAGCACAGCTGCTTCACCATGGTCCTCACCATGGTCTGCAGAGGAATCTCAGATCCTCTCCCTCCTTGGTATCTGTAGACTTCTTCCTCTCACATGTTCTCACTCCACTTTTCTCTGGCCACAATTACATCTGCACAAGAACTTTTATTTCCTTCTTCAACATGTTATCACAGAGGCTTTACCACCATTTCTAATTGGCCCAGTCTTGACCAGAGGCATGGCCATTTTTGGAGCTACTGGGGATTGGCTCTGCTGAACATGTAGGAAGCTTCTGGCACCCCCTCACAAAAGCCACCCCTGTAATGCCCCACTATCAAAACCTGGCCATGCAAACCCAATACAGAAATCTTCTCTGGCTGGGATGATAGGGATCCTAGAAGTTATAGCGTATCAGATGTACACCTGGAAAGGTAGACCCAGACCACAGCCCATCATAGCTTTGCCTGCCAAGCAGCTGGGTACTTGGAATTGGAAATGCAAGTTTGGGGGAGGTTCTCAACTCTCCACCAGGCCAGCTGAAAGGAAGCCAAGAGCCTTGAAGGCTTGGCTAGACAGAGCAACCTGGCAGCCAGGACTCACAGCTCAACAGCATGCCATGTGGATCCTGAAGAGTTGGTAGCCTGGAAGTCCACCAACAGCCTTCAAAAAAGGCAGTTGGGTGAGCTAGCATTGTGGATTACTGTTGGAAACCTGCCCCCTTTCAGTCACAACTTTGTCAAAACTGAACTGTCTCCTGCAATGTTTTGATGAACTTGCAGTGTCTGCTCCATCTAACAATTTCCAAAACACTGATTCTGGAGTCTGTAATTTGGGAAGTAAGGCTCTTCAGTAGGAAAACAAATGTTCTCAGGAAACACATACAGTTTTGTACAACTGGCAAACAAAAATCCACAATAAACTAATTGAGATATTCGTTCATGCATGACGGATGAAAGCTGCTTTGTCTGGCTTCTTTTTAACATTTTTAGTTTGTTGGGTTGATCAGCTACACTTTTGAAATGGAGAATATTGGTGCTTGCTTGTGCACTTATTCATCAGATATTTGTCTGTTCTCAACAGACAAAAAAAGTGTTGGAAAGTGTTACCACTAGTGAACATCGGTGAAGTAACTCCTTTAATGACTCCATCATTAAAATGTAGATATATCTATAGATTAAAATCTCCATCTACACTGCAAGGAGAAAGTACATTAATATTATTTTTTCTCTTTTTAATAATCTACATAAATATGGGATTTATGTAATCTATATTGATTTTTATTTAATGCAGTGTTTCTATAGCTTGAAACACTAGGTGTAAAGAAAGGAAGCTGTCTAGTAAAGTCCTGATTTTTGAATTGTCATATTTTTGGTATCATTTTTTCCACAAAAGTAATGTCATTTTTTTATTGCCCTTTATAAAATGAATCTTTCTATATAAGCTGAGAACAACACAATGTGATAAATAACTTTGAATGACTGTGTTATTCTACATTTAGACATAGAATGGCATTGAGATTTTGTGGGGTTTTTATCTCTGGTCTCTGTAAACACTCTTTAAAAGATATATTTTTATATCTGTAAAACAGATTTCAGATAGCTCACAAGAGCATAAATGAATGCAAATAACACAATGGAAGTAGTTCAGCAGAGGTTCAGCTCTTCTTAAGAGCATCCTTCACACAAATGTAATGTCACCGCACTAGAAATGTCTGCATATTCTGGATTTCAAAAGGACTGTGTGTTATTCATTTATTATGGCTGGGATTTCAAGGGGACAAAGGAACTGAATTCAAAGCCAACAAGAACTGTTGGTTTGGTTTTTTCTTATACATTCTCTCTTACTCTGTGCCATTTTTTTTCCCCAGAAATTATCATTTCAGTGGGAACTTCTTTCGTTGGAGCTTTGGGGTTTATTTTGTTTTAGTTTGATTTTTTAAAATTATGTCATTTGATCTAATTTGGATTTCACTATGGTTTGTTTACCATAACACTGATGTGAGCCTAAATTTCATAGTTACTGTGCATTAGTACCTAATTATATCAGGTGTCCAACAACAGAGATAATAACAGATTTCTGAAAAAAGACACCAACAAATGCACAGATTTATTTATGTTATTTCAGTGAGATTGTATTGGTTCTATCAAATACCCTGAAATCACCAGAAATGTTATCTTTTAAAACAATGTGAGGGCTGCGCTGATCTTTTCCAGTGCAGAAAATCACAGTACAGTCACGTAACTTCTGGTTGTATAAACTTATTGAAGTCAAAACTCTGTGCATTTTTTTTCACAGACTGGCTGTGGATCACATTTACTTTTCAATTGGTGTAGACTGTCCATATCAAGAAGGCAGTCAAATCACCTGGCCATTCCAAATATCGAGACCTTTCTTTCATGGTTCAAAGCACCCTTCCCTGAGAATGTAACACTTTGGATTAAACTCTGAAAAGATCATAAATGCTGTGCAAACATGCTGCAGAAATTGCAGCATCAGTTTGATATATGAGTACTTGAATGTTAGTTTCTTGTGTCTCCTGAAATAAGGAAAAGAAAAATGAAGGAGGAAAACAGAGAAAGGAGGAAAAGCTGTGCAATACAAATATATTGACCTTGTTTCATGGGGAACAGAGAGAGAATTGGCCGTTAAGCTCCTGTATCATGTAAGAAATCAAAAGTTTCAACAGGATTTCTGTAAAAAATTATATATTCTGATCAAACAATCTCCTCTTCCATTTTTGGTCTTTGAACAGTGAGAAATTTTCTGTGCAGGTAAAAAAAATATTGATTTCTTTCTAGTTTCCATTTGAATTTGATCCAAATAATATTTTGTAAAATATGACTAATAGATTTTGAATGTGGAACAATTTGAAACATCAAAATTGATATAAAACTGATTGATTACTACCTATTGCTATAGATAGTAATATTGGGAATCCCAGTTTCAGGGCCAGAGCAACAGAGAGGGATGTACCTGTTGCTTTTGCCTTTTTTCTGCTTTCAAGAAAAAAAATTGAAGTATTGCATGGTCATTAGAGGAAAGCTACTTCCTATCTGTTATGAAGTTTCCAATAAGAATAATAAAGAAATTTTGCATTGACATCATCAAAGGAGTTATTTAAAAAGCCTCCTTAGTTACCAAGTTCAATGTTTTATATACTTACCAATAATTTTCTGACTCTTGCATTTTCTGCCACATGGGCCAGTTTTGTCACTAAGTCACACTGACTATATTACGTTAGAGTTTCCTAAGAGTTTTTACCTGAATGTGTCAATAAATACTCTCGTATTCTAAAATTAAAAAAAAAAAAAAAAAAAACCAAACCAAAAAAACCCCATTTTTGAGTGTAATTTTTTAGTTCAAACTTTTCTTTTTCAGTCCTCTCCTCTCTTCATCCTTTTGAATAATTTCCTTCATAAACTAAGCAACTATTCTGTTGTTTCGTAGTTAGTAGACAACTTCACTCTCTTTTTACATTTTCTTGGTTTGGTTTGATTTGGTGTGGTTTGGTTTTAGTCTAGGAAAATTCATGTCTGGTTTTACGATTTAAATTATATGAACACCGGGCAAGGGAGATCTTGTGATAAGACTTCTGATCTAGACTTAATAGCCTATATAAATATACCAAACTACCCTGAATCATTTAAATATTTTTGATAACATTGTCATAACATTTGTTCTTTGCCTAAGTTTCCATTGCACTTTCAGACCATGAAATGAAAGGTTTTATTTCAAGCTTCTCCCACAGACATTGTATATTTTTCCTGTCCATTCTATTTCTAATTTGGTACGCAAAGCTAAGTCAAAGTGTGGCTAAGTCAAAGTGTGACTAAGTCAAAGTCCTTTCCTAGCTGAAGAAGGATCTGTTACAAGGTTCCTATAGGAAAGAATGCACACCCTGGCTTTCCTGAAAACCTTTCTAAAGAACTTTCAAAATTATGCAAGTGTAGCTAAGGAATTCCTTATCTGTTATCAAGATTTATCTCAATTTCTGTAAACCCATTTGCCTAAATGTGTCACCCTATGCAGCCACATCTCTCAGGTTCACACACATTTCAGGCTTACAAAATGATTGGACTACATGTACAGCTACTGGACATTTTGAAGGCTAGAAGATATCTGTGGTACTAAAGACTAATTTTTCAACATGAACAAGTTAGGTCAGCATTGAAGATACTGACACATGGTTAAATACTCAGTAATCAACCGGATTTCTCTAAAGGGTTTAGTAACCAGTAGCTCATGGATCCAAACTGCATGTACATTACTAATTTTCTCTGAAAAGCTACTTAGTATCAAAGAGCACCATTCTGTTAAAAAGAAGCTGAATTTCTAGTCCACCTTTGAGTTTCATGAGTGTGTTGACTTTGTTTTGATTACAACTTTTCTAAACTGATCAAGAAACACAGCATCTTAATAACTGTGAACCTGTGCAGACAATGATTTCTATATTAAATAATTGATTATTGAATAATTGAAATAATGAAATAATGATTCTATATGAAATAATTGATAAATTGACTGAATAGTTGTAACAAAGTTTTTGGTGTAGTACCTATATGAGAAGTATGCATATGACCTTGATTTCCTATTTTAACTTCTCTGTTTGTTTGTTTTAGTTAAATGTAATTCAGCTACAAATTCCACCCCACTTACCCCTACGCCCCTTACTTACGTAATAGATTCTGATTCACTTTTCAGTTTTATAATTTTTTTTAATCATGTTTTATGATTTAAAAATCACTGCATATTTATCTGTCTGAATGATCATGTCATTTGTGAGGCATGTATTCTACTTCAGCTTTCATGAAGAATCTTGTGCTGTAAACTATGACAAGATAACACAGGTAAATAGAGGCTACGTTTCTAAGGTGAGTTTTATTCTCACCTTATATATCATATATTCACATGCAACATTGAACAGTATCAAGCTACAAAAAAAAAAAAAAAAGAATCCTACATATATATGCATTTAGTTCTAAATAGCTTTTATTACACATTAGAATGAAATAACCAATTTTCATTTTCTTCCTAAAAAGACTGTACAATGGATCAAAATATGTTCATGCTATTTAAATGTAGGGGGTAGATAAAATTAAATGAAGTAACCCTTTCTCACTGTGGCAAATGAGATTATAGAAAAGCTTTAATAAGTTGTGGTGCTGGAAAAAAACATTGCTCATTTCAAGTAACTAATGGTAAATACAACAGAAAACATAAACCAGGAATGAGTTATTTCAGCCTCAAACTGTCCTGAACTCACTTCAGTCTTACACGTTTTTGTATTTGTTTTAAGTTGGATTTAAAGGAACTTAAAAAGGAGTGAAGCCATGGGGGAAAATCCAGGAAGAAAACCAGAAAAGACAGAGAGCTCTGCAAACAAATGTAAAAGTAGACCACATAAAGGCTTAGATAAGGAAGTTTAAAAATCTAATAAAAAAGTCAGATCACCTTTTACCACAACCTGGATTATTTGTTTTATCTATGAACTATGTTTCATCTATCTATATATATATATGGCTTTCTCTTTCCTCTAGCTATCTGTAATATTAACTTTAGCTTTATTGACTTCCCTAGTGGGAAATTAGGTTGGTTTAAAAATTTACTTTTCCTTTTTTTTTTTTTTTCTTTCTGGAAAACAAGCAAATAAATAAATATAAAGCTCAAACAAGTTTCCATAGGAAGAGAAATTATTTTGCTTCACTAGTAGTTCAAAAATTATTTCAAGAGTAAGTATTCCTCACTGTTATTTGATTAAGATACATGTGGTGTTTTTCCCTTTCAAGAACAAATTATGCATGTCACACATGCAGACAGGTATATATTTTAAGGTTTATCAGTAATGTCACAGAATGCCCAGAGTCTTAAATTTCAATTTTGCTCGCTAAGTGGGAAAGTACAAAACTACCTTATTCAGTGTTGAGAATAGATTAACTGATTTTATTATCTGTCTTAGAAGAAAACTAGAATGTGTAGCCAGATCAAAATATTGTAAAAGGTCTGTCTAAACAGCATATTTTCTTTCCTTTAAGAATTCTTCAAAGTCTTTAAAAGAGTTGATGAAAAGAGTTTAATGAGATTTTTGTGCTTCCTCCTGTCCACCACATGAAAACCTCCAGCCAAACATCCAGTTTGGGATGAGATTGTCCATCCAGCGGTAGGAAATATGCTATTTAATTCTTTAACTGAAATTTTTTTATTATCTTTAGCACAATGAAATATTTTTAACAAAAATGAGGACTATAAAATCATATTACAGAAATATGAGTGATGTCCAAGGGTTTGGATTTTCTTCCTAAGATGGAAGTATGCTACAGCTAGAAATAAAGATTTTTTAAGAAGAGAGTTACTTATTTTAAAGAGTTGCCAACCACTGGATCTCTATTTCTATTACTGCTATTTGGGAGAAAAGGGTTGGATGTGTTCTCTGAACTTATTTCCAATGTTGAAATGGAATTCAGCAGATTTGTGCAAATCTGGTTCATAAAGCTTTGTTTTTCTGCTTGAAGTGTTATTTTTTTTCCAAATAGGAAGTGTAGATGAGGACTTCAGAGAGGACAGAGAGGAAACTGAAGGGACTACTGATATATAAAGCAGTGGAGCAATAAAGCATTAAAATAAGCCTCAGTCTAATGAGGGATGATAAGGATTAATGTAACAGCATGTGAAATGGAGATGGGAGAAAAGCCTGCACGAAAAACTACATTTACCAGTAAGCAATTCATCCTTTCATTCTTAAAAAAAAAAAAAAAAAAAAAAAAAAAAAAAAAAAAAAGGGAAAAAAAA
>VZRH01001693.1:1061206-1075724 GCA_013397555.1 Urocynchramus pylzowi | reverse complement strand
TAATAATAATAATAATAATAATAATAATAATAATAATAATAATAATAATAATAATAATAATAATATATTGTGAGACTATTCAAACTAGAGAAGTCAGAAAGTCATTCTCAAATGGCAAAATCCAAATTTCTTTACTAAGCTGAAATGAGTAAAATTATTTTTGCTTCACCTTAGTTTCTATTAGTCAACTCACTTTTTCTCTTATATTCAGTATCTTCCTCTTCCATATTCAGTATCTTCCACTTTTGAGTGCAAAGACCAAACACACTTTTAATATGCATCTACATCCTAAATTTGAAGAAACTTCATTATTCTTCCAGTTTTCATTGCCCAAGCTACAACTTTCAACTGATTTGATTTGCTGGTCTTTCTGATAATTAGAGGTCACATTTTTAAAAATACATTTTGCACAAGGCTAGCTTGTTTTATTTTTCTAGCTGAATTCAAGTAGTTTATGAAACTTAACAATTATTCTGTCCATTTTTTATTGCTCAGTCATGTGTCTTATGAACCTGTGGAAGACAGGTTTATGCCACTGAGCTTTGAGACTCGTCTGCAACATAAAATTTTCCTAATTGAGATATATTTTTGAAAGCTAATCAAGCCTGGATTCTTCAGTAGAAACTGAGTTACTTGTTACTGAGAATGTATTGTCTGGATTTAAGTTTGCTAGAAGAAAATAGCTATGAATAAATGTGTCTCTGAATATCTCAATTTCCACTCCAACACAAGAAAAAGATTGCAAATGGAAATTTAGGCAGATTCATTGGAATGCCTGTAAAACATTCCTGTACAAATGAATCTGACATCTGTTAACTTGAGCATATATCTGGCCCTGTATTCAGGTGCAGAAGAATCTACTAGCACACTCTCTAAAACACCATTTTTTAAACTTTTTCATGTGTAAAATGTTCCTTTTAGAGCCAGCAACTTCACTGTTGTGGATAAACTTCATTTAAATGTTTTTAAGACTTTTAAATTACAGTTAGTCAGACATATGTGTTTTCTGATATATCTGTCCCACAGGACCTTCAGGATGTGAAACCTTACATTTTAGACCAAGGATCTATAGTTAGGCAAGATTTTTTGGGAAGGAAATATTTTAGTTCACACTCTCTATAATAAAAGAAAACAAACACATGTAAGTGCACAATACCTATTAACAGGGTCTTATTACAATCTACTTTAAGCTTAATATGACACAGAACTATGAACTGAAATTTGAGCCAACTCTGGGGTGCCTGTAAGATTAAGTAAAAACACAGTATGTGATAGTATGAATATTTTTAAAAGAGTTTCTACACATCAATTCTATGAATAATGTGATGTAAAATATCAATATTTATTTTTCATTTCCCAGGAATGTGAAACCCTTACTCATATTTAATAACAGCAGAGACTGTTCTCTATTACTTCAAGATGTAGCCTAAGCATCAAGTAATGAAGTGTCATGGTTTAATCCCATACAACATCCCAGCCCCATGCAGCAGTTCATTAACTCCCACACCAGTGGGAGTGGTGAGAGAATTAGAAGAATAGAATCTAGCAAATTTTGGGTTGAGATATAGATAGTTTAACAGGGAAAGCGAAATCCACACGCACGAAAAAAAGGCAAAACAAGGAATTCTTCCAGTCCTTCGCGTGGGCAGGCAGGTGTGCAGCCATCCCCAGGAGAGCGGGGTCCCATCAAGCGTGACGGTGACGGAAAGGAAAATGCCAACACTCCAAATACCCTCCCCTTCCTCTTTTCCCCCCGCTTTATGTACTGAGCATGATGCCATATGGTCTGGAATATCCCTTTGGTCAGCTGGGATAACCTGTCACAGTTGTGTCTCCTCCCAGCTTCCCATGCACTCCCAAGTTTTGTATTTCATTTGCTGTGGCTGAATGAAAAGCAGAAATGACCTTGGCTCTGTATAAGCCCTGCTCAGCAATAACAAAAATGTGTCTATATTATCAACCCGGTGTTCAGGATGTTTAAACCCAAAATATAACCCCATGCAGGGCACTGTGAAGAAAATTTACTCGTTAACCCAAAACTGACACAAGAAGACAAACTTTTCTTGATTTTAATTTTAGTTTTATTATTAAATCAGTTCCTCTAAACAAATATTTTTCAAAGAAAGAACTGGCAGATAGTTGGAATAAAGAAAAAACAGAGACTGTATCCTGAGGCAAATTTTTAATAATTACTTATATTTTTCAGTTTTCATAGTTATCAAGTGATTTGTTTGCTAATTTATTAATGATGTTGTGAAAGTAATATTTTTTATTTTCTGGACCATATAGTCTGTACTGTGTTTTTCAATGAGAAAAATCACTTCCTAAACTATGACAACTTTTCTTTAGAGAAGAGCATCATGCTATTTTAGGAATTGTATGTGAAAAACAGCCTTTTGCTATTAGTGTTGATTATAATACAAAACTATCTCACACATATCCCAAGTGATGTAATCAGTTCTACTGAAATTCAACAATTTATGATACCCTTATATTTGGCTCTTCTTGTGAATGACCAACATTTTTTCTATACTCTGTATGGGAAAAGAATTTTAGGGGATAAAACTTTTATCAAAAAAAAAGGAATTACTTACTTACAACAGGTTGCACTAATTTTTTATGTTGTTTCACACTGATTTTTGTTTTAAAGCTTTTCCCACACATGTCAGAAGTCCATTCTCCAATGGGAGCCATTTCTGCAGCCCCTTTACGTTGTAGGAAATGGCAGGGACACTGTAATGTTTTCTAATTATTTTCCCACATTTTGCACATCGGGAAAAAATCTCCCGTGGCATCTTTATAAATGATCAGTTAGCCCTAGCACTTGGTAGGTCTGGTTTCCACAGCATGGACATGATGGACTTTGATCCAGGATCTTCTCTGGTAGTGTCCCCTGATGCCAGATCTGTGCTGCTCACCAGGGTAGGGGAGGTAGGCATCAGAGAGTGTCCTATTCTTCCTTGATACTGTCACCCTCTCCCCCACCACAGCTGGTGTTTCTTCCCATGGCAGGTTTAGAGGTGGGAACCTCATGACTTTTATCAAAGCTGACCAAGCTTGGGATAGCTGACCATCCCACCTGATGGAAGGACAAATATCCCTCCATATCAACTTCCACAGTGTAATAGAACTCCAATCTCATCAAAACAGTTTTTTGTCCCACCAGCATACTGTGGATTGTGGTCAAATGTGTAGCCAGAATGTCATTCCAGTCTGAAGGAGTGGTCTGTGTGGCCCTCAATGAATATATTAGCTTGTCAATCTGGCCATTTTGTCAACTTTGGTCAAATCAGTCAATCAGTGTGAGGGTAGTATAAGCCAACAGCATCACTTCAGTAACTGTCAAGCTGTGCCCAACTGAAAACCCATGGGTCAGGCTCTGAGAAACAAACATATTAAAATTGTTACCATAAATTTGTTTAATCTTATTCAGTGCCATCGCTGGTCAGTGAGTCCAAGCGAAAAGGAGAGATTAATTAAAACTACGTAATACTGGGCCAGAGATCAACTCACTTACCCCTGAGGTACTTGGTGGGACTACAGGGGGTGTGACCTCTGCAGCTGAGCCCAGTTACAACCTCAATCTTGTCTTAAGAGACTCATAGTTATTCCTGCTATTGAATGGGGTCTAGATGCAGTCTACAGACCACTTAAACCACTTCTCTTATAGGTTTACCACATCACATCATGTTTACATTCACAAGGGCCTGAACTCACTAATTAAATTAACTCAGCTTTTGCTGGATATCTGATGCAGAACAGCTGTACAGCACCAAAGAATCTGTCAACTGATGCATGTTACATTAATCTTATGGGACTCTGCTGCCTCCTCACTCAAGGAAGTCCCCAGTGTTAGGGAGCCAGGTGGAAGGTGATTATACAACATCCCATTTGTTGTACGGTTATTCCCTCGTCTCCTTCATGGTTATTTTGGAAGGAAAGAGTAGGCTCAGACAGATAGATAGACATCCCTTCTTTACCTTCTTTTTCAGCTTCAGTAAACAGCTTCAGCAACTCATCCCATTCTACCATATGTTATGACCTATATCTAGGTCATACCTCTGGAGAGTCCAGCTCTGAGTGATTTTCTAAAGAACTCGGATTACAAATTTAAAATGTTTTGGTATTGTTTGTAAAGTAAAAATCAATTGAGGACTGCTTCAGGAATGATCTTAAGATGAATACATCGGACAGGAAGGGGTCCCAAGGCCAGCAATAGTGTAAATATCTATGCAACTTTGGTAGAGGGTCATCCAGGAATAAAATCAGATTTATTATAATGGACCTCAAGATACTGTCAAAACCTTTTAGAAAAGAAATTATGTGTTTATCTATGCAATTTAAAACATATTACTGTTGTGTGTGAACTCTCTGCAGATTCTAGAAATGAGATCTCTAAATGCACATTTATGCTATCAGCACACTAGGCTTTTAAGGAAAGTAATGGTTCTTTTAGAGCATCAGCAATAACAGTGAGTATTTTTTTGTCTGTTTTTAAGGGAATTGGGTGTCTGTCCTTCCCCCTCTCCCCCTTGGTAAATAAAATATTTTTAATAGCACCACATTATACGTTTTTGTTGAGGAAAAAAAAAAATCAAAGCAAACTGCTGCCCCCCCCAAAAAAAAACCAGCTCAGAAACTACCAAAACCAAAACAAATATATAAAAAGTCCACAAACCATATTAAAAAAACCCAGATCCTTTTGAACCTTTGACTAATTTGAGTCTTTTTTTTCCAGAGGAATATAAATCACAGAAACAAAGGAAAAAGACTAGATTACAGCTAGTGAGTAAATACTGAGAAGAGACACACTAATGCTCACAGGCAACACTTGTTGAGACAGAAAAAGCTACAGTAGTCTCTTGGGGATCCACACAGAACCTCTGTATAAAGAAACAAAACCTGCAGTAATCAAAGTAATGTTGGTTCCACTACTGATAGAAAGAGTCATTTTGCAAAGCTTCTACACATATTGTGACAGGAATTCAGAAAGTTAGTGTGAATGTTGAGAAAATTAACCACAATGTGATCTTTCACTATTTTTGGTTTTTTTATTCTTACTAGACTTTCTTCTAATACATCTGAATATTTGTATTTCATTTGAAATAAAGATTTGAGTGGTTTTATTTGACAGCCAGTCTCCCAAATGCTAGAATGAAACAATTTACAACTGAGAGATCGCAGCTGATGTGCCAAGGTTGAAGAGTTCCACTATTGTAAATAGGTGCAGATTATTACATGAGAGGCTCAAAACACAGGAAAAGTAATGTCATGCTCTGTACAGAAAAATTGACCTGCCAATTGAGAGAAACTTCTATTGTGTATTAGCCACAATAGGCTAAATGCTTCCCTGTTTGCTGTTCTTACCAGGAGACGTGACTTCATCGAGGTAGCACTGTTTTTCACATTTTCTGAAAAATGATGAACTGAAAAATATCTAATGCTATCTAAGTATTAAAAAATCAATCTGCTTTGTATTTGGTTTGTATAGATTCCTTTTCTTTTAAATCTCTATTCATTCCATGAAAAGTAGCAGAATGTCAGCTCATTCTTAACATATTCAAAGCAGAAATAAAAACGGTTTATCTTGCACTCAGAATAATTTCATTTTATATTTTATCCATTTTACTTTACACTGCAGTAGATTAGGTATGGTAGTTAGAAAAATGACATTTTCACTGAGAAATAACTTCTTAAGCTGTTCTCCAATGGTCACCTATAAATATCCAAATATCTCTTAATGTTTGTTGCTATAAGTTATTAAAGACCCGATACTTTGTAATAGAGATTTATTTTGATCCTGTAGACAATTTGGTCACGTATTAGATGTTTTCATGTGTACTTTTTCCAGTCTATCCACATCTCAAATAGTTAAACTATACCAAGTCAAAAGAGTATGCCAGCATATGGTTAATTTTGTGTTTAAGAATATATAGCAATAACTTCAAAATAAAGTATGTAAAGTTAAATGTTTTACTTCATAAACATACTTAATTTATATGTTCAAATGTCTTGACTTTAAAGCTATTTTGCAGCTCAGAAAGTACTTCATTACTTATTTGATTATATTATCTTTTCTCAAAATTTATCGATTGTTCTCTAAAAGATCAATATTTCTTTGGAAATAATATCTTAGAGAATTAATGGCTTTTGATTGGTATTTGATTTTCTATTCATACAAAAACATGTGACACTGTTTCTTATCTATAATAAGTTAAGCTTTATCAAGAAAAAGCACATTGAAAATTCATTGCTCATTAGTCAAAAAGGGCAAAACTTTAAACTGCTCTGTCTGGAAGGATTCAGAACATTGAAATCAAGTCACTTGAATATTGGTGAATGTCTTGGCTGGTGATAGGACAGACACTCTAAAGCTGCATATGCTTTGCACAAAGTTTCCATCAGCAGGCAGAGCAGAGAATGGCAGGTAGGTGCCATGGGCTCTGCTTTCAGTGAGTGTCTTTTTTTCTTTCTTCCATTTGTACTGGGTCTTTATGACTGACCCTGTAGATGGAAAGTGGACATTTTTAACAGGATTAATCTGACCAATGCAGCCTGAAATAGAGGCTGCTGTGTCTGAAACTGACACCTGAAGTTCCTTTATACTCAATAGGAACAGGAAAACACTTTAAATTAATGTGATGTCATCTGAACATACTCATCTATCAGATGACACCTTAAAAGAGCCTGATCTCTTCAATGTCTTTGAAGGGTGCCAGAAGTGACTTTCTTGGATGCAGATGCTTTCTAAATTTAGGTGAGTTAAGATCTCTATTTGAAACTGGACAACAATAGGAAAAAGTATTTTTATAATAGCTGAGAATTGTTTAATTTTCATAAACCAGCTGCAAGCATAGCATTCTGTAACAATCTACAGCATATTTCATATGTCACATGGGAAAGACTATACTTCTAAACTTTGATAGAATAAAATAACTCACATTGTAAGAACTTTATTGAAAAGAAAGAAAGGAATAGAAATTCCATCCTTCTTTTTCCTCAACAGACAAATTTGCACAAGTCTTTAATATAACAAGAGCACTGAAGCACATTCGCTAATGAATTGCTAGTTTTGGAACAATGTGCTGTGGCAAATTCTTGTACTTGTTCTCTCAGACCAATAAAATGTGAATAGTTTTAGTTAGCACGTTTCTGTATAGTTCAGTAGGAGTGGGAACACAAGATGGTTTTTTTCCATTAAAATTAAAGAAGTTCCATTTTGCTATTAAAATAGTACCTGTAATTCAGGTTCTCAGCTTATTAATTGATGCATGAAAGACTTCAGACAAGGACATATTTTGAAGCATTTCTTCCTGTGTATTTAGTGAATTGCTACAGGCCTACCTATCCTTCTGTTATTTCAGCTTTAAAGTTCTGAAATGGAAATGATTTTCTGTCATGAAGTGCTAGATACTATTTAAAGTCAACAAAATATGCCCAAGGACATTGATTCTGATGTGTTTCTCTGTCATCTGTTTTACTCATGCAGTACAGTCTATTTGACTAGCTTGTTGGATGGGAAAAGCAGAAATAAAATGGAAAAAAAATGAAGCCAATATTATTCTTTTTTACTTCAAGGACAAGGTGCTTTCAAAGTTACATAGAACTTTGTGATTCTGACACATACACACAATACAGAGTTAAGACTAAGCAAATAAAAACAATTTTATAGCCTACTTTGAGGAAGCTGTGGTCACCAGCCTTTTTTATGTTAAGAATCTAAAAATCATTTTATCCAATAGATGAAACTTCCTCTATCATTAAAAAGTGATTTTTAGAAATAAACAGATATTTACTTACCCAACAAAGGTACAACTGCACTTCAACTATTGTCTTGATTCTAACCTAATTTATATTAATTAAAATAAGCTAAAGTCACTGATTCTGCACAGAATGCATCTGGGGAAAAACAATATGAATATAACTATAGGAACTTACTTTACAAGCTCTCCAATACATAATGAGCACAGCATGCCATTGTTTGAAGAGATAGTGTAGCTGTAAGATTTTGGCAATCTACAGACCAAATGAATGCTGTTACTATGTACTTTACCCTTAAACATCACATTTGGAATTAGCTGCTACTGAGGTACCTCAGACTATTTTCATTGTTTTGATGACTATTTTATGTATTGTGTGCATATACATACACACTATAAAACAAACAAAACAAAACCAAGCAAAAAACAAGTTCAGTTGTATATATGATTTTATATCAATCTATAAATCTTTTATGACCATATATAATTATATAAATAAACGTAATAGTGTTTTTTCCCCTAAAAGAAAAAATAATTCAGAGGCCATAATCAACTTTAATATGTTTGTATAGTGATATGTACATATGTGTGTGCCACTGTGTGTGTGTGTGTGTGTGTGTGTGTTTGTGTGTGTCACTTGCTTTTAGAAGCCCTTTAAATGCCTTGGATGAATAATAATATTAGGAAAAGTCAAACAGAAGTCAATTAGTCCAATTTAGATGCTTTTTTGGGGATCAAACAAATCAAACTCTGGAGGTACTTTTCCCACTCTTCTAAATGTAAAATGTTTGTGGGGTGACTTGTTTAGCCTTGAATATCTACTCATTCAACTTTGGGAGAATATCCAAAACCATTATCAATGAATGAATTCCCCACTTACATGTAAATATCAACAGATAGAGACAGCAATAGAAATAGAGAGCAACAGATTCTACAGTGGTTAGAGATAGAAAAGATATAGATTTAGACATAGATATAGATAGATATAGATCACCATTGTAATTGGTTCTGGGAACAGAAATTTTTGTCTAAAATTTCTTTGACTACAACTGTAACAATATTTATAAAAAAAAAAAGTCATGCTTGTTTACACATTTGAATTACTGCCTAATTGTTGAGGCACTTAAAACTGACTAAGATGCTACCTCTTCAAACTGAGAGCTGTCTAGAACTTATCTGCTTGTGACTTTTGAAAATTCTGGTCTGAACAGCAACCGTATTGGCAAAGCCTTCTCTAATCTAAACACACCATAATTCCTTGTCAGGCCTTTTCTGTCCTTTCCTAGCAACAGCCACAGCCAAAAGTTCAGCACAAAGCACAGGAGATGCGGATGATTTCATCAAGCTGGATGAAAGATCTGGACATGTTGGACCACAGCCTTTGGTTTGGTTCCTCCCTCTGAGGAAGCAAGTGATAAAAATAATTCAGCAGAGAAAGGATTCAAAACTAGATTTCCTAAGACAATGATCCTGTCTAATACTTTCACTGAGAAAGGTTGACCCCTTAGTATTGAGTCTATAGTTTTGGGACAAAGATATTATTCTGTGATCTTTGAATGTACCTATTTTCAAAAATGTTAAATATATTAAATATTGCAAGACCTGGTGTCACTGTTGTGACACAAAATAATAAAACTTATGTAAGGTGTTCTAGCATCTGAACAGGAACAGGAAAAGAGCCTTTATTTTTCAGACTTCAACATTTATAGAATTCCAAAAGTGACAGTGGATTGGAGGATGGCATTGCCACCTCTCCAACCACACTGGTCAGACTAACAGTCCATCAAACTTCTCCTCCTACAGAGAAGAATGTAAAACAATCATTATTTACATGAAAGTGCATGAGAAACTCCATTGCAAGAATGTAAACATCAGAAGGCTTACAAAAACTCAAAAGAACAGGGCGACAACCTGGGAATTGAATTCAGGTTGCCAGTGTATGCTTGAACAGTTAGTTCCTAGAATCCAGAACTTCCTTTTGTTCTCTTATAGTCCTTTTTTATACCGTGTCATATACAGGACCTGTACTGATAGCCTGCTTTATTTATATCTAGAAATAACATACTGTAATTACTGTTCTGGAATGTAGCTCATGATTGATTTGAAAAACCCAAATTTCTCATTTCTTGGGTGATATGTAAAAAAGTGAGTACTATCATTATTATGCTGCTCCAAAAGATATTTATTCTCCAAAGGTGCTTCAGTGCTCTGCATAGTAGGTGGCCTGAAATTCAGTAATCTAAGCTCAAATGAGGGTAGAATTTGAGACATTGCTGTGCCTGGCACCCCCTATTTGTTACTGCTGGTTTTCCTTATTTCCTTTCAAGCACTTTCAAATACCTGCTGTTTTGACAATCTTATGTGTGAAGTCCATTTTTTCACTAACATCCAAGTTAGCCCTAAAACAGATTTTTTAGAAATGTTTTGCTGTACTTCATAAAGAACTATAAACAAAACATGAAACATAGTATGAATCTGTAAAAATGAAAACAATACTGAAAATATCAAATGAGAAATTATTAGAGGGGGCCTGTGGATCTGTATGGATGGGTAGGTATTACCAACTGCTAAATTCTCTTTTTATGATGAGCATGCCTGTTAGTAGGGTCTCCTAAAAAAAATGCAAATATCTGTCAAGACATGAAAGCCTGAACCTGAAACAACATAATCAACATTGCAATGCTATCACAGTCATGCATACACAGTCATACAGTATAGGTTGGAAGGGACCTTTACAGATCTAGTTCAATCCCCAAATGTTTTCAAAGTTATGAAATGTAATTTATATGGCAGTAAAAGCAGCATAATTTTTATGTACTTGCACTTTGATATAGCCTTCTCTTATAAGGTCACTTTTTTTCCAACATATTTTCCCACCTAGCCTCTCATTCAGTTAACATCATAGAAAGCTACACTTTATTCATACTAAGTTTTTAAAACTAGGGATTTTTCTGTTGCCCAGTTTCCAGACTATGATTTGAAGAAAGAAGAAGGACTTCTTTATTTACTTTTTATGGTGTTCATCACTTGCTAGCATGCTGAAGTTTTTTAAAGGCATCGATACATCCACTTTTATAACACTGCTTTGTCACTCTTGCTCTGTGAATGACACATGAACAGACAAGAAAGCAATATGTAGAAAAGGCAAAGAAGGATTTATTTCACAGAACCGCGTGCCCTATGTAGAGTGCTCCGATGCATTCTATTTGCTTGGCTAGCTAACAAAAACACCTTTCTCACACACCCTCCTTGAAAAGAACAGAAAGGCAAAGTAGAAAAATGCCACCTGCAGATTGTTTATACTAACAAGTTATCACATTCTTACAACTCCCTGAAAATTCTCACAAGCCACTGTGAGAAAAGTTTCACATTTCTCTCTCTCTCTGTGACACGGCATCCACACTGCTTTTCCATTATCTCTCCAGCAGGTAAACTGAGATAGATGCTAGAATGAACAGTGTAATGTTCTGTCCTTATTTAAACAAGTTATGCATGAGGTTTTGCATCTTACTTTTCTTTAAATATAATATGTAACTTAAATGCATTGACAGAATTTTTGTCAGAATTTCTGCCAGAAATATCCAGGTTTTTGAGGCAGCATATAGACTGTAGGGGCCCAGAAAAATTCAGATAACTATTTTGCTAGCATACCATGGAGCTTCATGTAAGTGAAGCACAGTAAGTTTAGGTCATTGTTCAAGTCCCCAAACTCCATTCTTAAATTATTTGTCTTGCTTACTAGAAAAACCATTAGAACCACTTTCACTGCAACCTTGTTCTGCCAGAATTTGTTGAGATCAAACTTGCAAAGAAATGTGATATTTCCATGAGACCTGCTAACAAGACAAACCAGTTTTTAAAGTTCATTTTCCCAACTGTTTTTTACTAGCTCTCTTGTCCTTCTTTTTGCTTGTTAGTTTTAGCTTCTTCACACCCTCTTCTTAGGAGTAGGATTACAAAATCGTCCATCCTTGAGTTCCCAAGGATCCTTACTTTTCAGCTGCCTCATCCCAGGCACCCTGAACTAGGTGACTGGAGATTTTCCAACATCTCTTGTCTCCACTTTCAAAACCATTTCACTAAAATTTTTCTCCATGTATTCACCTGGAGATAGATCCTTAGCTCACCACCAGTTTAGTTACATACAGGTGAAATCTTACAAGTGCTAGTCTCAGACCAACATGTTTGTTACCTTAGGCATGAAATTTAGCCAGTGAGGCCTGCTACCCTCCTGTTCCCCATTGCTGGCATCTCCTGCTGTGGCCATGTGGCAGCCTCTGCTCTGCTCTGGGTGCCAGCAAGCCTCTGCCCACCCTCAGGTATTCCAGCTCCTCAAAGAGGTTTTTGAGGGCAGCAGAGATGACCTCCAGCAGCGGGGAGCTCAGCCAGGAGGGCTGGCCTCTGGGGCAGCCCCAGCTCAGCACACAAGCTGAGGTGCCATCACTGTGCTCTCCCTGGCCAGCAGCCACATGGACAGCCAAGAGGTTTGTGTAGATAAAGTCTAGAAAGCATGGAAGCAATCATATGTTCATGTTCATCACGAGATTATCAAAGATTTGTGTATGAACAAGCAAAAAGACAAATATTGCACTATATAAGCATTGGATCATGCCTCCTGAGAGGCAGAGAACTCTCTTTCTTAGTGCCATGTGAGTTATCACCTGCAGGTATTCATTTATCACTGGCTTGAAGCTCCTTTCCTTGGAACTTCAGTAGAAAGGTAATTTATTAGTACAAAAACTTTAAACAGCCTATTAATATGCTGTTAAATTATTATTACTGTATAACTGTTTTACTTTTTCAAAGAATCTATTTCCTGGAATTTTTAATAGAAATATTATGGCAAAGAAAATGTTTTAATAATAAGTTTGTCAAAGACCACTCATTTTTCCAATCGGGGTTTAGTTAATTATCTCCTAAATGTCACTAATATTAAGAGTTTTTACTCAAAAAATTGCTTCTGACTTGTAAGTGTTCTGTCTTTGATTTATTGCTCATTAAAAAGTCACTTATACCTGCAACAAGTGACTATGAAACTGATATATATGTATTTACAGTAATAATTTTGCACTT
This sequence comes from Urocynchramus pylzowi, assembly GCA_013397555.1. Classification (NCBI taxonomy): domain Eukaryota; kingdom Metazoa; phylum Chordata; class Aves; order Passeriformes; family Fringillidae; genus Urocynchramus; species Urocynchramus pylzowi. Next base: position 1,062,891 of record VZRH01001693.1, on the reverse strand, counting down.
GGTTTTAGTTTGGGGTTTTGTTTCATTCTTGTCTAATTTCTCTCTTTCTTTCTTCCTGTTTATTTTTCAGAACTTCCATTTTATTTATTTATTTACTTATTTATTTATTTGTTCTTAGTTAATGGCTCAGCTTCTTTTTGTTTGGTTGAAATCTGAGTTACTCAGTGTCACACCAGCTTAGCCACAAAAGCAGCTTACAAGATGAGGAAAAAGACAGCCAAATTTATAAATTTATACCTTATAAATTGTCATTTTAAATGCTGGCAAGCTGTTAGAGAAAGTGACAGAAATTAAATTTCCCTGAACACTTGCACCTGAAGAACATTCAAATGAATGACAAAAGTCATTGATTGGTACAGAAAGCACAACAAGATGTGTTGCATGAGTTAGTGCATTTATTCACTCTATCATTTCCAGTCTTGAAATCCCTATGTAAAAGTATGCACTGGGAGATCTTGGCATTAAGATACAGAGGATATAAATAAGTGGCATTTGTGCTCATGTTCAGAACCAGAACATGGTTAATCTTAGAGGTCATGTCACCACCTTCTGGATATTCCTCACAGTGTAGGTCTAACAAACATGGTTTTAATTTGTATTATTAAAATCCAATAGTTATTCAGTGGATTTTCTTAGTATACAAAAAAAAAAGTATTTTCTGAGAAAAAAATGTTTTTCTGTCTCTCTCAAAGACAAAAGACAAAAAGAAAGACAAAAAAAAGTTGTGATTACAGTTTGCCTCTAACAAATCAACTGAACTCAGAAAAGTCAGGTGCAAAGTAGAATTCTCCACATTGGTTATATTTCTCATAACAGAAGTACAGCTGTGTGACATTGTTTTTACTATCCTGTTCATATATTTTTGCTGGTAAATCAGCTATATTACATCTTGAAGTTCTAGTCCTTCAAGAAGCATGATTTATCGAAGACTAGTGCACTGAATTACAGCTTCTGTAACACAAGGACTAAAAAAAGCCACTCTAATAACTTCTGTTCTTTTGCTGAACTGGAAATATTTGCTTAAGTCAGGTATTTAGGACTATGCTCATGCAGCAAAATATTCTGAGGTCAAATATACTTCAATAAAAATAATAATTATTATTATTTTTACTTTCTTACTTTTTTATTCTTTCATTCCCAATACAGATATTTATATATACATATATATATGAAGAAGAAGTTCTTAATTTTTTTTTAATTCACTATTTTTATAATATTTTAGAACACTGTGAACTCAAGTAGGTATTACAATAAATTACTTGGTTAAATGCTCTACACTGTAAAAAAAAAGCACAGACAATAAGAATTTATACGATCTTTTAGTTACATCACTAGAAGAAACCCACAAAACTATCACCCTTCATGGCTCAGCAGAATGTTAGGAAACAGACATGTTAGCAAATATGATCTCTAATCATATGTCCCAGTGAGCACTGGAACGTAGTGCTTTCCTAAAATGCATTGGGAAAATTCAGTACCCTGTAATCCTCTGAATCTCTAACTCCACTTCTTGGTCAGAGCACCTGCTTATTAGTGGGAAAATGGTGCAAAGGGAAGAAAGGCTGATATTGTAATTCTTCATTATTTTTCTTGAATATTTAATTTAACCTTAAATTTATAACATATAAACTCATTTTTAGCAAGAATGAGTAACACTAGGACATTTCTTCTTCCCTTTTTTTTTT
>VZRH01001693.1:1018711-1061116 GCA_013397555.1 Urocynchramus pylzowi | reverse complement strand
TTTTTTTTTTTTTTTGTGTTGGAACCATTGGTTCACATAGAGACCAAGCTGCTTGATTTAACTAGGTAGAAGTAATAACTTTTATACTGAGAGAAAAAATGTGGAATTAACTGGTGTCTAACATAACTGACATTTCTGTATATTTCAGATCTTCACATACAGCCAGCTGGAAAGCAGGCAGACAAAATTCTGGGAATACTGGATATAAACAGTAGTTGATGATCTGTCAAAACAAAATCATTTTCTTTCCTCAGTAAGATGTTCTTTAGAAGGTGATATAAGGAGATTAAGATGATGGATGATGTTTCTGTCACAGTCTAAACAGTACTGATATTTCCCTGGTCATATGTGTAAGGGTGAAAGTCACCTGGAACTTCTTCAGTTTTTGTCTCTGCAGTTTTGATACATTTTGTTAAGGCCCAACACAAAAAATTTAACCTAAATTAAAGCAGCCATGCACAATAATAATACTGATTCTTTCTTATCTTTCATATCATGTCAGAACAGTTCTGACTGAGCACTTTTACCATCTTATAAATAAGTAGAAATATAATATAATAAACAATATAAACAATATAACCAAATGGACAAGTAAGATGCTGCTTCAGAATTATTTGCTACACAGAGAAAATGCTGTTTCTTATGAAAGCACTTCTCTTTTTCTATTTTTCTTTATCTGTGAAAAAACCACTTTTTTTTAGCATTTTAACCTTTGTGATGAAGTGTCTTAATTAATGACCTCTGTAATGTGATGGAGTACTCTCTCAATGAGACTGCAAACTTGACTGGGTGGAGTGCTCACTATGCTGTAGGTTCTGAATGGCTTCTCCAGGCTGGAGAAATTGGTTGACAGAAAAGTCATGAAGTTCTACAGAGGCAAGTGCAAAGCCTTGCACCTGTGATGAACTTACCACATGAACAGTAGAAATTGGATAAAAAGCAGTGCCATGGAAAATGAGCTGATGTACATGTTGAATGAGTTGGACCCTTCTAGCAAGGAAGCCAAGCTGTTGCCAGTAGCTCCAGGGAGGTGAACTTTCCATATGCTCAACACTGGTGAGACCCCGTCTGGAGTATTGTGTCCAGTTGTGGTCTCTCCCACACAAGAAACACATTGTCATATTGGAACAAGTCCAGAGGAAAGGCAACAAGATGATTGAGAGTTCATTACTTGGAAGGAAAGGATGAGAGAACTGAGGTTATTCAACCTCAAGAAAACAAGGCTACCAATGAGGGGTGAAGAGAAGACAGAGCCAGACTCTCTGCTCCAAGGTGCACAGGGACAGGAAGAGAGGCAGTTGATAAAAGTTGGAGAAAAGAAATTCTGACTGAATACAAAAGGAAAATTTTTTCTCATAAGGATGATCAAACACTGGAACAGGTTGCTCAAAGTCGTTGTGGTATCTCAATCACTGAGTTAAAAACTGATCTGTACATGTGCCTGAGCAATCTGATCTAATTGGACCTTCTGTGAGAGGAGGGTCAGACTAGGAGATCTCCAGACATCTCTGTAACATAAAATACTCTATGATTCTGAAAAAAGAATCCATGCTTTTTCCTAAAAAAGAAAACTGTTTACCTGTGGTAACAGTCAATACCTTCCTAGATCTGGGCATAAAGATCAGACATGTGGTACTTCCTTACAACTTTTTTACTTCTGCAACTTTTATTTTTTTTCCTTTATCATTCCATCACAGTTGCTAAATAGTATGTAAATTCTAGTTGCTAGTCTTTAAATAGCCAGGAACTTTTCCCTTTTCCTCATATTGTATCAGTCTCAAGCCTTCTGTGCTGCAAAAGAACGAAAATGAAAGGGAAAAAGTTATAACATGACAGCATTATGAGATCTCTGACTCCTGCTGACTGTAAATGTATATCTCTATCAAAATTTGTATTGTCGTCACTTGCAGCTGAAATCCTCCAAAACATGGCATTCATTCTTTTTACATTTTAGTAGACAAATTTGGTTTGTGAAATCACGTTACACTGTCCCTTTACAGCATAGAATCACATACACTGTCCACTTTATTAGTGTCCTTATATATAATCAGGCCTTTGAAAGTTTGTAGACAAGGAATCCAAAACCTGATTAGAATAAATGGATTTTGATCTTGCCAGTATTTTAGCACCACTGGTTAGTTACCTCTGAACTGCTACTGCTGTCTCCTCTTGTACTCATATATGTACACAGATATCAGTGTTAGACGTGACTGCTGGTGCCCTTTTCTGTTCTTTGTATGAGTGGACTTGAGGGATTTTGGTCATTGGGTGACTGCTTTTGAATGTGCAGTGTGAATAAGAAGTGTTGATACAGAGAGATGCATGCATGAGCATCAAGGACTCTGAGCTCAAGCCCCATTAGAATCAATGGGAATTTATCATCTGAAAGCAAGAAAATTCCTTTCATCTGAAAGTTCCTAGCAGAACTAGGCCCTTAAAGTCCTAGGACTCAGACACTTTTTGTCTCATGAAAAACTGACAGAATTTCTCCTCAAACAGACAAAACTTGCAAAATATGATTAACAGTACCTGGATAGAGATATTATGAAGCCATTCCTTCTGATGTTACATGAAGCAGAAAAAAAAAGGTGGGATAACACTTTTACTGTGTTGCTGGTGCCCCATGGGAGAGTAATAGTGAATAATAGTAGTGTACTGATAGCACTAATTAACCAGGGCTATCAAGATGATGAGTGATGTAGAAGGAAAAAAATATTGAGGAAAAATAGAAACAAGGAAGCACAATAGGGTAGAAAAAGAGCTGAGGAAACAGGCAGAACTGACATGGGACAAATTATTTTTCAGGGACAAGAGTGCTTGAAAAAATTTATCATCTTGAAGGGCAAAATAAACCATTGATTCAAAAGCAAAAGACCATGGTAGCGAAATTTGTTTGAACATATGTATCCTCATAGAGATGAATGGAAGCAAGATAAAGAATGTAAGAAGAAAAAGAAAATTGTCACCTTCAAATTTCCAACTCTCCAGTGATACAGGCACACATAGAAAAGGTACAGTAACAGTATTTTTTTTTTCCCCAGACATACAAAAATAACTGCAAACCTGGACAGATTTTAACAGTGAAGGAAGAAAACCTGGGAATTGATGGATGGCAGCTCATGCAGTTTTAACTAGTTTCAGCCATGTAAATGGAAGTTCCTTCCCTTCAGATATTTTTTAGCCTTGTCTGCACCTTTGAGTGTCTAAGCCAAAAGTTGTATTATAAAATCATACAGTGGTAAAATGTTACAGTTTGGAAGGAACCTTAAAAGCCATCTAGTCCCAGTTCCCACAATGGGAAGGGACACCTCTCACTTGACCGAGTTGCTCAAGTCCTTGTCCAAACTGGACTCGAACACTACCAGGGTTGGGGCATTCACAACCTCCCTGGGCAATCTGTTCCAGTGTGTTATCACTCTCACAGTGAAAAAATTTCTTCCTAACATCCAGCCTGAATTTCTCCTCTTTCAATTTGTACCCATTAGTCCTCGTCCTATTATCTAGAGTGTACAATTATTCTGTTTTGTGATATTCTTTCCAATTACTAGTCAAGCTGTATTAAATTTTATTTTATTGTGAGAATTTAATGAGACTAGCCGTAGTCACGCACATTTCATTAGCATTTTTCTTACCATTATTATAAATCTAAAGTCAGGACAACTTAAAGTGAAAGACTGAAATATAAAGGGGTTGCAAAGCTTTTCTTTCTGACAGTGTAATTGAATTACTGGGATAGACAGGCTCAAATAATTGTGTTGCAAAACAATATGTACTCCTAGGGTTTTAGCAGTTTTAGTTTGGCTCTTATTAAAGGTCAAGGTATGTTTCTCTGAATAGAAAACAGCTGAGGATCCTCAGAATGACACAGCATATTTTTCATAGATCATATTACAGTACTATACATACTCGTATTGCTAACATCTAAAAAGGCTTTGAGTAAATTTGAACATGTTCATTTTTATAAATAATCTTATAAAAATGAAAACATGCAAATTAACAATGATTTTCAATTAGCTCTTGTTTAGGTGTTTTCTTGTGTGATCATTCATTAACAGACTAAATAATAAAAATAAATATATAGCAGATTGGTAGATAGAGAATGGCTTTGAAAAATACACCAACTCAAACTGATATATTACCATTTCAGTACTTTGTTTACTTCACATAGAAATCACAAGTGAGAGAAAGAATGCAATCTAAATATAAATAATTTTAACTGTATGTTAGCTCAGACACATGGATATGAGAATGTGATGTATGGGAAACACTAACTGCAGGGTAAATCATGCAGAGACTATAAAACTTAGAAGGGCGATGGACACGCCTCTGTTGGAAGTGGTAACACCTCACAGGTCATAGTCCAGAAGAAGGTCTGGCATGTAAGCAGTATATTTCTAATGAGCAACATTCCTCAACTGAGTAAACCACTTCCTACTTAGGCCAGAGCTTTAAAGCTAATATGACAACCAAAATAGTCTTTGAAGTAGTTTACATGTTTTGATTATCAAGTTCTTCAGAAACTCTGGTACCACTCAGGCTGTGTTTGCTAGAGTTCCAATCCTCTCAAAATAACCAAAGAAGGAAAAGGAGTTAGAAACATCAGGTTATGCATTTGCTAAAGCATGGGTTGTGCTCATTCCTCATCCTGATCAGGTCTGGTTCAGAGGCTGGTGTCTTCTTTCAAGTGTTTCACAATCCAAAAAATAATTGTCTGTTACCAGTTCCTCATGTAGAAGATTTCCCTCTCTCGTAACTTTGGTAGGAACAATTTAGTACTGCTGTTGCTTCGTGGTTGATCCCATTGAATACTGGAGGCAGTACCTTGTGCTAGTCCCAAAGATTAAAGTCGTCAAAGAATCTCAGATTGCTGTGACCACTCAGTTGCTTGAAACATCAACATCTTCGTATCGTTGTCTTCTGCAATATAGAGAAATCCATTTCAACGATACTTTTCTTTTACTTATGCTTTTCCCCTGTATGACTGTATAACCATTGCTAGTTTGAAATACTAGCTAGTATGAAATACTAGCATTTTTCACTTAATCTGGTTTTCTAAGAAATGCAGCACTGTAGAAAAGAAAGAAGGTGAGGAGTCTAAGTGCCTCATTATCATTAATCAGTATCTTGCATACGTCTGCTCTTTTGCAGAGGCATATGTGTGCATATATGTGTATACAGATTATTTATTATAGAAGTAAAAATTTATTTCTATTAGAAATTCTACGCCATTATCAAACAGCACTTCCCCATCTTAAAAACATACTAATACCAAATGTATCAAAATACTGTCTTATGTATTTAGGGCACAGTTTAGTGATGGACTTGAAAGTGTTATGTTAATGGTTGAACTCAATGATTGTAAGGGTATTTTTTCAATTTATGTGATTCTCAGATTCTATTCCAGTGCGTTCCTGAGACGGCAGTTGAGAGAAGTATTACATTGCAGGTTTTTCACTGACAGCATAAATGATTGAAATTTACAGTAGCAAAATCTTGCTCAAGTATTTCATAAGCAGCAGGAGCTGTATTTCACAAAGAGTGAGTTTCATCAAGTTAGAGATTTCAGGTTTCATGTTTTATTATTATTCTCAATTGAATTTTGTGGACATGATAATGATATATATCAAATTAATATCCATGCAGAAAAACCTATTTCTTATTCTTAGGAACTTATTAATCCTTGAAATTGTCTTTAGTATTATGAAATTTGCTTTTTAGTGATTTATATTTTCCAACAAATTTTGTTAGTTTACAGCCTTGAAAAACAAATGCATACAGGAGGGTTCTTTTAATATTGAATAAGTAATATTTTCTTATTGATATATGTTGATTATATCTTTGCAATATCTGAGTTTTACTTCTCTCCTTGTCTATAATATTTTATAAATCCTTCTAGTTTTAATAAATCAATGAAGTTAATCAGAGAGTAGGATTCCATTCCAGTAAACAAATATCAAATACAGGGGAAATATCAACCTATCGAAATATCTATTGATCTAGCTATCTATGGGACATCACCCATCTGGTTCTGTTCTATGGTATCAATCACCTTGTCATTTATAAAAAATGGAGCATAAACACACGACCAACTTTTAAAAATTGTTGATTTTTTTACCAAATTGAAGTGTAAAAGATCACACTATATATAATTAGGTAGAAGAATAGAGTGCATGCAGGTGAAAAAAACAGAACAGAAGAATTTCTGCAGATAAATAGTGGCATTGATGAGGCATATCATCCTTAAACCAGTGCTAGAAGTATTTATATTTCCTCTCCTTTTTTCTTCCATCACCCATTCCTTCCTCATTTAACTTCCATGTTGTTACCTTTGTTTTGACAGCACATGGGGTGATTTACATTTGCTGCATGTATGTTTTTTGCTCTCTTCATTACTCCATAAGCCAGCTCTGCCCAGCTATCAAGACTGCTTTCCTCTAGTGATCAGATATTGACTATTTCTGGTTTGCAGCTACATGTCCAGAGCCCTGGGTTCATCTGTGCCTGTATTGTCAAAGCATCTATTATCTTGTGCTCACGCAGTTTGGGTACCATGTTGCAACCTGTATTGTATCTATCTTGGTGAAAAGATGGGCTGTGTTTCTGTGTATGTGAAATTGCAAGTATTGTGGGATCTTTTTGGCAGCATTCATCTTCTATTCTACCACTCCCTGTTGTGACAAGAGCTTCTGGGTCTAAAACTGAGGCTTGAGCAAAATAAATCATTAAAAGAGAAATGTTCTCTGGAGTAGGAGCATAAAAAGAGCTGATCTGCAGCATATGTTGAAACAATGACGGAATTGAAAGACTGGAGTGCTTGTTGTGGGTGTGCTCAGCCTACAGAGCCGGTATGCAGGTCAGCACTCCCCCTGGGATACTCTGAAGACCCCTCCTGTTTATGATTTTCTTTTTGCAAAGAACTGTTTACTGTCATGGAGCTAGCACATGGTAGTGGATCCAGTTCCACATCGATGATCCCAAGCCAGAAAATACTGCTTTGCCTCACTGCATATACAAAGAGTGACTGAGCAGTTGTACTGTCCCAAATTCTGGACTGACTAGAACTCTATCATGGAACAAAGATGATTACATGGTAAATAAAATGTAGAGAAAAGAAAAGAAAAGGAAAGAAAAGGAAAGAAAAGGAAAGAAAAGAAAAGAAAAGAAAAGAAAAGAAAAGAAAAGAAAAGAAAAGAAAAGAAAAGAAAAGAAAAGAAAAGAAAAGAAAAGAAAAGAAAAGAAAAGAAAAGAAAAGAAAAGAAAAGAAAAGAAAAGAAAAGAAAAGAAAAAAAGAAAAGAAAAGAAAAGAAAAGAAAAGAAAAGAAAAGAAAAGAAAAGAAAAGAAAAGAAAAGAAAAGAAAAGAAAAAGACAAAAAAAAACCCCTCAGGAGTTCACAAAGCCCTATTTTAATGGAGGTTCTGGAGCTATTTTGCCATTGAGTTGTTTTACACACTTCAGGAGAGTGCACCAGAACCTACCAGTGAATCGACACTGGTGTTCTACTAGTCCTGTCCACATGCATCTGTAAAATCACCATGTTTTTTATAGAATGGAAACCAGACTATTAGAAAAGTAAGAATTTGAAACGTGATTACTTTTCTGGATGTGTTTTATATCTGTAGGAAAGACATTCATCTCACTTTGCCTCACTTATCCTTTTGTAAATTTTGTTAAATGGCAAAATATTAGGCCCAGAATGACACTGTCTAAAAATCTATTCAGTGTTGATATGGAGAGGTTAAAAAAATGCCACAATCCATGTAGAGTTCCAAAAAGAACTTTGGCATTGGTATAGAATATTACAACATATAATTTACTGGCAGGTGGTCTGTAGAGCAGGGTTCACAGCTCACAGATGTCCTCAGGAAGTGTTGACTGCATAAACACCGGACAGGAAATGACTGGCTTAGTTAACAGTCCTTCAGAAAATATTTTAGCTCATGAGTCAACAGTATCATGCTGTTGAGAAATAAAAAAAGCAGCACACAGATGTATATGAACAGGGAAAACAAATAAAAACAAAAAAGAAGAAATAAATGAAAGTAAAAGATAAATGGAGGAAAGAAAGAAATAGAAAGAAAGAGAGAAAAGAGAGAAAGAGAAGAAAGAAAGAAAGAAAGAAAGAAAGAAAGAAAGAAAGAAAGAAAGAAAGAAAGAAAGAAAGAAAGAAAGAAAGAAAGAAAGAAAGAAAGAAAGAAAGAAAGAAAGAAAGAAAGAAAGAAAAAGAAAGACTTGCTTTATTTTGTATTGCTTTGCAATACACAGAGAGATGACTTCTAACCCTGAAGATGCTCCAACTTCAGGAACAGGAAAGACTTTCAAAAAGTAATAGAATAATCTCTCATGGCAGATGGGAAGTAAAAAAATCTTAAATTGCAGTGAGACAATGCAAGTCTTGCTAACGATAAGGGTGGTAACCATTAAACAGGCTGCCTAGCAAAGTTATAGCCTTTGTCACTGAAAATCTGATGGAACAAGTTTATAGCTGAAGGAAAAAAAAAAAGAAGCTTGAAAAATATAGGAAAAAGAAATGGAAATTAGAGACTGAAAGTGTTTTTTAGACTATATCATTTTTGTAAATAAACATCTGAATTTTGTCCCAACTTCAAATAAATATATTTCAATACTGTATTCAGTAACACTATATCCAATGACCATTTCCTAAAGAACATATCACTCTCTGTATTTAGCATCAAACAAAAAGTTTCATGATTTCTAAAATAATGTCCTAAGCATAATCATAAAAAATAGTTTTATGTCTATTTCACCTCTGTTGTCAAATGAATCCTTAAAAGTGTTTGCTTAACTAGTGTGTTATATGTATTTCCTCTCTATAGCCCCAAATCTATTATGGTATTCATATGGAGGACAGAGCTTTCATCTTCCTCCTTCTGGCAGAGGAAGATTCTGAATATGATCTCCTGGTGTCTGAAGTTTGGATGTATTCTCTAGATCAATTTGAGACATTGAGTTATGTAAGTCCCAATTCTTTTATCTTTACTTTCCCATTAATTTATTCAGTATTACTGCTGTTTCAAAAACAGACACACACACACACACAGAGAGAAAAATTAACACTAAAAACACTATTGAAAGTGTTTAGTGTATTAACACTAAAAACACTGTTATTTTTAATAACATTTGCTGATTTTACATTGACATAGTCCGTTTACAACTCTTATTAACAGTTGCTGAAGTTATAGATTTTTAATCCAAAATGGTTTGACACCATTGTCAATAACTGTTCTTTACAGATGCATGGAATTAAAATGTCATTTTAAAAAGTAAAAATTTCAATACTAGTTTCCATGAAATGCTGGTGTTTAGCAGAATGCCATTTTCAAGAATAACCTTGAGCTCAGCTTTGAAAAGAGAAAATCTTTCCTGTTTTCTGTGACAAATGTGAAGAGTTAATGCTTGGGAAGTGCTGAGATAAATGCTTATTGATGACTCAGTTAACATCTTGGAGTGAGCAGAGTATAAACAGGCAAAATATGTCTTCTTTTTTATAGCTCAACAAGCAAAGGAATGCGGTCATAAAAAAGGAAATGTAATGAAATGAAATCAAAACAAACAAAAGACAAACTCTCAGACTGTGGTGCTGCTGACTCATTTTCAACCTCCTTTTCGAATTCTCACTTTATTTTCTAGGTTGGACTCCTCACCCGTGACTGCTTGAGTGACATTTATAAATGAAAATGTGGGACTTAATTAGGTAAGCACTCCTAACGTTTCGTGTGCAACCTACAAGTATTTAATTCCATCTTAGGATGTGCAAGATGAACTGTTTCCAGCTGAGATGGAGGGTGCTGGTGGCAGGGAGGCGCTGAGTCACAGGCCACACCGCGGGTGCTCCGTGCCAGGCCGGGGCACCGGCGCCCACCGTGCCCGCCCTGCGCAGAGCCTGCCCGGGGGACCTGGCTGTCGGGAGCTTGCTCCACTTGGACTCAGGCTGAGACACACGGTAGCTGCTCGATGAGTGAAGAGGACCACCAGCTCCACAGCAGCCCAGCAGCAGCTGGCATTGCAGAGGAATTTCAATTAGGTGACAATCAGCCGCAGTCCCCAAGGAGACAGCTATCACCTCTTCTGCACAGTGCTCTGTCACTGCCACAAAAAGCTGAGTTGTGACACCACTTACAACATCAGGTGTAAAAGTAGCTACTTGGAGGCATTTGTCCTCTCTGCATGGTTTAATTTAAAAAACTGAGATCTTCTATTCTGTGTTTGAATATGAATGAGTCAGTCCTAAACAAAGAACTAAAATAGATGAGTCTGGCGTGGAGAGGTAGCTGAGTCATTCTATAAACCCTGTCCCTTAAATATAAATGGCAGAGGTTTTCTTTTTTGACACACAATAATTGCTATTTTAGCTTAACGATCTATGAGGTTTTTGCAGCGAAATGACTCCTTCAAGTTACTGTTCCATTCAGTGCCTCCACTTTTAAACTTTTCTATCCATGATTTTACTTCTTGACCACTGTGAAGAGAAACTCAAAATATTTTATTCAGGAGCTTTCTTTTTGTTTTATCTATTTATTTTAATAAACAGTGTTTGAATTGTGTGCCTCTTTATCTTATGACGATCACATTCCTTCATTGCACTATACCTCTTATACCATTTAAAAAGGGTATACAATCAAATGTTGGCATTAAATCTTTGGAATTTTAATTCAGAGGAAGAGGTTAACACAGAAGAGATTTGTTTCTAGTGTGGGATAAAATATCTAAAATAGTACTAGAAAACATTACAGGTTTCAGCAAGCATATCCACTGTTTGAATGAGAAAAACTTTCCACAAAACATGAAATAAAATTTCTCGTCCTTTCTCACTATAATTTTGAAAAGACACTATATTAATAAAGCAATATTATTCCACAGAAACTGATAAAATTTATCTTCTTTGCATTATACTTATGTGCTATACTGTATGTATGCTTTAAAACTAAAGAAAAAACCCTATTTTCTTAAAATTCCTTACCTAGAAAGATTACTGCTTTAAAAGGCTAAAGAAATTGTAATGTCACCTAATAAATACCTGGGGAAAAAAAAATGAATGCTGTTTTGGATGCATATGTCCACTAAAAAATTTATTGCAAGCAAAATGAAAATCTAAATCATAACATGTTATTATTTACCCTTGATAAAATTAGTAGTAGCCACATAAGGCAGGATATTTAAAAACAGCAGAATAGGATTTTCCAGAGTAACAGGTTGCAGCATTAGTTGGCAAACACCATTCTTGGGTCCACAAGTAGAAATATTGAGTATAAAAGAGCAATTTTACTGCATTCAGAGCGGATAAATCTCTGGCATTTCAAATGTGGGCCAATGCTAGTTCAAAGGAGTGGTTCAACTAAAGAGATCCAAAGTGAGAGCAGGAGGCTTTTCAAAGGTCTGGAAAAATCAAACACCAAAGGAAGATTAAAGAGTTAAGTATATTTAGGCTAAGGAAAGGCAAAGACAGAGGCAGTGTTCATATATGAAAAAACATAGCTTTTAAGGAGTTTATTCCTTCTCAAAACTCATTTCAATACTAATTTAAACAGACATTAAACAGCAGAAGGGAAAGTCTGTGTTGGATGTGCAGTAGTATAATGGGCTGTAAAGGTGTTTGATCAGAAATGACACAGATATAGCTGGCCCAACATTTGCAAAGGAGGTGGGAGTAAATACTCTCTTCTTATTTTGTTCAGCTTCAATTTCTGCTATTTTGGTGATTTTGTTATCCAGCTTCATTATACATATTAGTATGCAGAAAATAAAATCATGAAATAGTTAATTCAGAAAGTTGAATTCAAAGCAAAATTTTTGGAAAAACTGAAACACAGGGCTACGTCCTGGAAATTAACAACACTTTCATTTAAAATTTGCAGCAAGTATTTTCAGATTGAAATAATATTTTATCTTCAAATGTTCTCAATTTTCCATAATTATTATATTATTACTCTATATAATTTTTTCATTGCTTGCACACTGGCTTTTTACACATCATATATGTAAATACCAGTATTAGACATTAACAAGGTTGATAAATGTAATTTCATTGTGACAGCTTGGGTTAGTGACATGTTTAGAAATTTCATGCCAATCCAACTAAATACTACAAAATACAGCTGTGAATTCTTTTTCTTTTTTCAATCTCCTTAAATATTTCACACTGCTCAGTGAGGATGGGACAAATTATAAGTTAATTTTAAGAATTATAATGGATGGCAATTACATCTGTATTATTTCATATTTTCATTATTCTAATTATCCTTACAATAGACATTCTGCCTCATTGTTCTCATGACAGTTTGCCAGAGAAGTGCTGTATCAGAATCCTAATGGCTTGCCACATCCCCTCTTTGACAGTTGATAGTAAACCTCAACTATATTATTTTATTGATGTTCAACAGCTTTGTTTAACAGCTCCATATCACTTTAAAGTGGTAGCAAGACACATTTTGATATCTATTCCCTCTAAGAATGGAATAGATATCAAAATAAAGAAAAGGCTGGACCATGCTTTTTAAATTACATACTTTTTTAAAATACTAAATACTGCAATTTAAGCATATATTTTAAAACTAGAAGATTAAGGATGTACTAGACCATTTTTAAATAAACCATTCCCAGCTACAGTTTATCTAGGAAATTTATGTGTGCTTACTGCAGTCCCATATATTTTATCTGATAAATATTCTTTTCTAATATTCAACCAGCTAAACATCACATGTGCTTTTGATCAGAATCAATTCAACCTTTGTCTTGCCATGTATTTCCGCAATAATCATGCAGATTTTCTTCAGCTAAATTCTGTTTAGAAATATGGTATCTTAGTAAAATTTAATTGGTTTATTTGATATGAATATACTCATGTACATAGTCTAGAGCTGTATCCATCTCTGGGGTCCCCAGCAGGAGAAGGACATTGAACTGCTGGAGCAAAACCAGAGGATGGCCCCCAAGTTGATTAGTGGGATGGTGTACCTGTCTGACACAGAACTACTAAGATAATTGTATTGTTCAGCCTGTAGAAGAGAAGGCTACAGGGTGACCTCACTGTGTCTTTCCAGTACTTGGAGAGAACCTACAGGAAAGCTGGAGAGGGACTTTCTACACGAGCATGTAGTGACAGGACAAGGGGGAATGGATTCAAACTGAAAGGGAGTAGGGTGAGAAAGAAATTCTTTGCTGTGAGGGTGGTGAGGCACTCAAACAGGTTACCCAGAGAAGTTTGGGATGCCCCATCTCTGAAAGTGTTCAGCATCAGGTTGGATGAGGCTCTGAGCAACCTGGTCTACTGGAAGGTGTCCTTTCTATGTCTGAAGGGTTGGACCCTGATGATATTTAATGTCCCTTCCAACCCAAATAATTCTATGATTCTAGGATATCAATTGCCCAGCATAATTTTGCATATTCATGTCAGCATGCACATAAATGAGGCTGGTGGATAATCATCCCACTCTGTAAAATATAAATATTCATTTGATTTTAAGTTCACTGTCTTAGACATTCTGGCTTTCTTAAATGTGAGAAGGTGTTTAAGTACTATGCAGTGATGGGGCCCAAAGTGTTTAATGAATCATTTATTCAGTGTGAAAGACAAAAATAAGAAGCATGTTGCTAATCATCTAACCTTAATTTCTATGATTCTCCAAACTCCCAAGTTCATGAGAAACAAACTTAACCTTGGAACCAGACTGAAATTAATTGTTGTGGATCAAAAGTTGATTCTGCGTTTGGATGAGAATAAATTAACTGATCTTTATGGAGTGGATTATTATGTTTTAAAAGAAAACAGCTGAAGGAAAGGACAAAAAGAAAGATTCAATTAGTCTTGGATTTGACAGAAGTTACTAAAGAAATAGAATTGGCACAAGTAATAAAACTTCCTTTCTACTTTATCAGTATCTTTCTTTAGGGAAAATTCCAGCATTTCTTATGGGTGTACTAAAGGCTGTTGCCATAAAACAGAGGGGTTGCATAGCAGGGCTGTCTTGAAGAATTGAATTTGAGACAAGGTCAGGATGTTCATCCACTTAATTCAGCTCAAGATATTGTTTTTGATGGAGACATCTTATCTGCCTAAACATTTGGCACAAACATTTCATTTTATTAATTTAGTGTTATTTGAAAGCAGGAAGGAATTCAGGGCAAAAGAGGAGATATTTACACTTTTACAGACCTGGGTCACAAGCCTATTCTCTGTCTGTTTCTTGTTCTAACGTAATTTACATTGGAATATAACTCAATAGTACTAACTTCAGCCTACTGAAGCACTTCTGCCTGTTGAATCCTGGATATCAGATGAAGCCAAATGTCACAGGAGTATGAATTAGTCATGTTTCTGCACTCATGATCATCATGAACCTGGAACTCTTTGAAGCAGTAGTAAGGAAATAATTCATCTCCCTGGTCCCTTTGTCAGTTAATTCAAATGTCAATGGACAATTAGAGTTTCTGCATTCTAAAGTTCTTTACTATATCAATCTTCATGGCTCTTCAACAGCCTCACCTGACTGAGACTCCAAAAACTTACATTTTGTGAATTCTTAATAAAACAAATTGCTCAAATACTGAGATAATTCACATAATAAAGTTGCATATCAGCCCAACTAAAGTGACTATATTTTATGGTCAGTTACCAGATCCATCCTTTTTCTTGAACAATAATGTTAAATCACCTGTCTTCAAAAGTCTATGAAAACATCATGATGCTGTCACCTAGAAATATTAATTGTGTATGTAAAACTCATTGGACCTCAATGATTATCTTTCAGATTGTTCTATCTTTCACTCTTCCCCATTCATCGTGATGTACTTAATAACTTGCAGTAAAACACAGCCCAAATTAAAATATTCAACATTTTCTACATTTTATTTCTGTTACGTATCTGTCTGTATAGGTAAGGTGTCTTTATATATTCTAGAAATGCAGAAACACTGAGACATTCATGCTGCCAAGCTTAATATCAGTGGTGCAACAAAGTTAAAAAGAAATACCAAAAGCTCAGAATAAGAAAGCATTCATGATTTCTTGCTTAGATTCAGTTTTGTAGATATCACTTTTTCCTAAGTTGCTACTTTTAAAATTAATTTCGGAACTTAGCTCATACTTTTCTGGAGTTTGAAATTTTCTGTAAAATTGTCCCAAGCAGTCTTCAAAATATTTTTTTTCTGAAGATGTTAATGAGTGATGAGTTATTACTACACATGACAACAGCATTAAAAGCAAAACAAAGTGCAAGCACTCTTTATACATGACTTGATTACCTACAACCTGAAAACAAAAAATACGAGAGTTCTAACAATGGTGACTGAAAGTTGCAGCACTAAATGCAGAATCCTCTGTCAAAAATCACCTGAATAGTTTCAAAAATATGCAGTGATATTTTAATATTTCAACTTCAGTGCTTCCATTTAGGCAACCTAGTGTAAATGTGATTATATTTTTGTATAAATTTCTAAAGAAAAGAGAAGATAGACACACTATACAGTCCTACTGTAAGTGTCATTTTTCATCTTTTTATGTTTCATTTCACATAATATGGCAAAGAAAAAATATGCATAGGCTGTTATCAGTAGTGCTGTTTTCTTTGTTCTGTTTCTGTGTAATTTTGTTCTGCTTCTCCTTTGTAAAAATGACATAACTATTACTGTAATTATGATTTTTAAAAAGATATCTGAGTATTTCAATTGAATAGTCAGAGTATTCTTAGAACCCTACTCAATTTTGTATTATATATTATTTTATCCACGAGATGCTTTAGGCCATTTATAGAAAAAGTCAATTCAACTGTTCTAATGTCTGGAACAAAGGGAGAAATACTTTGTTTTAGTTATTGAAGCAAGCCCTCACATGCAAATTCCCATTTTAATTATGAAGGACTAAGCACATGCATTCCATTTTTATCATCTATATAGTAAAAAAGGGTGAGCAGAAAGAGTTGTGAGTCTAGCCAGCAAAAGAAAGTAGGAAACTTTCAATATTTTAGGTTAAACATTTTCTTCAGAGTTAGAAGGCTTAAGTGACTCTGATCAGGCAGCCTGTTTCACTCTTTGTTATGACTTCAAGTCTTTTATCCTTCTCTGTACAGATCAACACACATTGGGCAATGCTCATTGTTTCATCTTCATGTCTGGATGTCCTAAGCCACACACTAAGGAAAAAAAATCTCCCCCCAGAAAATACTAGAAAGCCTTCCTGCAGGGGCCAATCATTATGGGAAACATTATAGTCAGTCAGAAAAAAAAAAGTTAGTGAATTTCAGGGAGACACTTTTGAGGTAAGATCTAAGCAGAGCTTAGGAAGCAGGCAATTACTAATGGAATGCTGCCATTGAAGGTAATGCTGAGCAGCTTTGCTCACAGAGCTCCAATGGGATAACTGCTCTCTGCCATTAAGGTATATATATTACACAAAGAAAACTTTCTGCAGTATCTACTAATCGTTTAATTAAGGGCAGTGAGAGGATGTTATGAGCACTTATCTGTACACAGTAATTGCAGAAAAACAACTAGGTTTTATCCTGATAGCCTGTCTAAAAGCTGCTACCTCAGTTGAGAGGCAGACCTTCATTGTTTAGAGTATGACCACAATCACACTGGATAATGACCATATAATGAAAAGTCAATTTGCATCACAACCTCTCTTTTCATGTGGAAAAATTTACTCAGAAGAGGTAATTTAACAAGATTTTTAATTCTTCTAGAGACAGAATCTTGTTCTTATCCTGCTCTCAAATCTCCTTTGCAGTGAAAAAAGGCTCTTAGTTTTCTAGAGATCTGAGATTGAATGCTGAGAAGAGATAAAT
The DNA here is from genome assembly GCA_013397555.1 of Urocynchramus pylzowi. Taxonomy (NCBI): domain Eukaryota; kingdom Metazoa; phylum Chordata; class Aves; order Passeriformes; family Fringillidae; genus Urocynchramus; species Urocynchramus pylzowi. The sequence goes on along the minus strand of VZRH01001693.1, from coordinate 1,044,316 downwards.
AATGACCATTAATGCCTCTTGGGGAATGCAAAGAAATTTATAAACACAATTCATTTGCTTTTATTCCAATCATTTGTATATTCCTAGGAGGCTTTTTGTTTTTTCAGAATATCACCTTTCTGTTCTGGCCATACAAACAAGAGTAATCACAAACATTTAGATTAACAGATGTGGTTATTTAATACCATATTTTTATTACAATATTCTCCTGATCTTAAAAATGTTTTCATTTTATTGAATAAAAAGCCTCATTTTTATTCAATAGAAGTTTCAGTTCTAAGTAATTCCACCAGCAAATAGCTTTAACCCAGTCCTTCTACTAATCACATACTCACAAACCTTGATTTTCAGGGAAGAAAATTTATTAACCTCAGTCCAGTTTTCTCTACTTTCTTGGACTTTATTTATTTCTTCTGAAAAGAAGTGAAACCCTTGATCCATATTTCCCAGTATACCTTAACCCTACAGCAGTAAACTGCTCTGCCTGTGCCATAGCTACACTTTTGAAAGGTGCAAGTAACAGAGGGCTAAACTGAAAAAGAAGAAAAAGAAATGCTGACATCCATGAATCACAGTTCACCTAAGAGCAAACATGATAAAATTATTCACAGGAAATAAAGTGGTACTGAGATTCTGTGTGAGATGGCAAAGATGAATCATCACCAAATAGAGAGCTTCTGTGCATGTCTGTTCATCAGAAGAGACAGCTGAATAGAGCACCCTGTGAATGTAAGGCAATGACATATAGACCTATATGTGGAAAAATGAGCTTTGCAATCAAGGCTTAAAGCTCCCTTTGGTGCCATAAAAGAGCTGTTATTTAGCTTTTTTGTATTATCTTTAAGTGTTCTGGTACAAACCATTTTTTTTTTTGGTTTTTTTTTTTGTTTTGTTTTGTTTTGTTTGTTTTGTTTTGCTGGTTTTTTTTCTTTTTGTTTTTGTTTTCAGAAGATCATCTACACATTAAGATCTCAGTTACGAAGGATACCATTTATTCAGCTGGTCTTTTCTGATTCTCTGGTATGTTTCATATATTTTAATTTTTTGAGACAGGCAAGTTGCCAAAGTATATTTCCCTCAGTAGTTTCACTTTTATAGTGGCAGTTGGGAACCACAGAAATGTTTTATTCTTTGCTCAGTGTATAACACAGGTGTTATAATATCAACAACATTTTCTACTCACTTGAGAGACCTATGTGAAAGGAAGATGAAAGGCACATTGGCTGAGTAGGAAATGTAATACAATAGAACTTGCTCCAAGCAGAAAATGTAGAGATTTATCTTCAGTGATTTATGCTTTGAAAAAGAGGGCAGATCAAAAATGTATGGGTTTATATGAGGACAAATTATACCCAATATACACATATGACTGTTCTTGCAGCCAGTTTGTACTCTTGTAACTTTGCTGGTTAACTGGAAATATTTTGGATTAAAGAATAGGTTTTATGTTCCATATGTTTATTAAAAAATATACTGCCTCCTAACAAAAATCATAAAACATATTTCTTTCAAAATAATAATTGAAAAGACTCACTTTAAATAGGCCTGAGTTAAAGCTTTTCTGATTCTTCCCCTTTTTTTGAACCAAACATTGACCAACTCAGTGTGGGTATAGAGATACCTTTAACAAAACCATATCTAAAGGACAAAGTTCGTAGATAAGACCTTTTTCAGCAGATTATAATAGTTGGCATGTGTCTGCCCTGATGTTAAAACTCTTCTGAAGTCTATGATATTGAAATTCTTTGTAAGAACTGCAAAAGAGGTTTGTAAAGAATTAATGATAAAAATACAATTTAGGAATTTTATAACCTAAATTTATTAAAATAGGTTTGTGGAGGAGGGAACAACATTTATATACCAGGTATAAATTAAATTCTATTTATTGCTATTAAAGGGATTCCGTTGTTGCTGAATGTTCAAACATGATGATTGAAAAGAGAACTCTCAGCTTTACACGAGTAATGTTCCAATTTTGTTTATCCTCTGAAATGAATTCTTAAAAGGTTCATTCAATCTCCAAAAAAAGCAAAAAGCCAATATGACAAGCACTAATGATCAGTAAAATTTTACAATTTGCAAACAGATTACAGATTGAAAACAGTAATGAAATCAATACATCTGAATAGCGAGTATACTCACATGGAACATCATGGGATTACATGTTTGGAATAATATTAGATATTCATGGAATCATAAATTTACAAGTTCTAAAAAATCTATTTTGCTGTTTTTACTTTCAAGATCCACATATATGCAATGCAGCTTTAACATGCAACATTGATCCATGGGATTTAGCATCACAATGCATCCAGTAATCAAAGTCTAAAAAAGCTGGTGAAAATGATCCTTGCTTTCCATAAAGTCTTGTATCTAACTCTGTAGAATAAACAATGTATTCATGCATGATAGAAACTGAAGGTCTTGAAAGTTAAAAAATTCTTAAACTGTAGTTATTGTATTTTTCCCTTTCTCAGTTTTATAACTATTCAGCAGAAGTTAGCTTTTTAAAAGCCTTCTTAAGTGTCTATGTTGTACTTATGATATTTATTGTTGGACTGTCTCTGGGATCAACTGTAAATAAGTTACTCTTGTAAATAATCAGTCTCCAAGTGAAAAACAGATTCAGTTATTAAAACTGAATTTTTGATTTGGTTTAACATGCTTATATTTAATATAATTTATATTATTATTCTCTCTCAGATATTTGTGTTCTTGGTTTTTATTCCCAGAAGATACTGTTCATGAGCCTGCAAATGTTGATATTCTTATATAGGCCCAAATGTTTTTCATATTGCCAAATGTCATAGCTTAAATGTGCAAACCTAACATTGCAATTTTAATCAAGTGTGAACTTTAATAAAATCATATTACATCGATAAGAAAAGCACAAAAATGTCTCTAATGTGTTTTTCTTTACAAGCAAACTCAGGTGATTTCTTTTTCTAGCTTATTTTCTAATTGGTCTATGATATACTGCCTTTGACAGGTTTCTTACCATCTGTTTTGTGAAGTTGTTTTAAAACTCCTGTGTCAGGGATTTTGAACCTTTATCAGAAATGAACACCGTGTATATTCTTTCATTTTTGACATGTCTCATTAAAGGAGTTGAAAGAGCTTTTGCACAAACAGTTCTGTCTTTGGAAGCTGAAAGTAGATTTCCATCATCTTGAAACCTGAATATCCAAAAGTTGCTCTTTTGATGTCTCCTGAGAATAAGGACTGATACTATCAGCAAAGGCTACCAGCATGTCACAATGTGTTCAGTAATCAAAATAAGTTTAAAAGAAGTAAGAAGAACAATGAAACTAATGCACAATCTATTTTGCAAGGGTTTGGCATCATCTATTGGAAACAAAAGAAAAAAAGAAAAATCCTACCTTTGTTTCATAATTGTCATTTGAAAAGATAAATTCAAACAATTTTTCATGTTTGTCAGCTAAATGCACCTAAGAAGTTTGAGAAAACATTTGGAAATAGGAATTTACAAACTGAGAGAGAAAGAAGTAAAAAATTAATATACTACAAAAAGTAAAAAACCTCTAAGCAAAAAGTTAGTTCTTTAGGTTTCACCTGAGACATTCATGACATAGTGAAAATAAATGGAGAATAGATTTCTGTATTAGCAACTTTTCACCACAATGACATTCCAGGTAGTGACTCAGAACAGCAATATCACTGTAAACAAATGCATCCATTATTGTAGGTAATTACCTAGATGGAGAGGAATTCAAGCTGCTGGTGGAGTAGGAGCAAGCCATTCAATTTCAATGAGAGACCTTTTTACAGAAATAGGCTTTCAGAGCAGTTCTTTTCCTAAGCTAGCCTCAGAAACATAGAAAATCGTGCTCTGTCTTCATTCCCTCTGTGGGCTGCTCTAGCAGCTGCAAGTTGCAAAGAAGTGCAGGGACCATGATGCATCAGTACTGCATTATATGTTAACTCCAAAAAGAAGTCACATTATTCTGAACTTATAAAAACCTTGGATGCTATTTATGGATGAAGTTGTTGTTAATGTTCTTGTTAAACTGTTTTTAGCCCACATAACTGCAAAGATAAAAAGGAAATATATGTTATCAGCTAGTCTGTTTTGCCTGTCCAAGAAAAAAAAGTCTAGAGGAAGAGGGCTAAAAATTACTAGAAAGAAATAATTAAGGATGTTGTATCTTGCAAACAAAACACAGGAACAGTTCTATGGTGATAAGAGAGTTGGGGTTCTTCAGCCTGGAGAAGAGAAGGCTCTGAGGAGACCTCATTGTGATCTTCCAGTACTTAAAGTGGGCTCTTAAAACAGAGGAGCAGTGATTTTTAGATGGGCAGATAGTGACAGCACAAGGGGGGAATGGTTTTAAACTAAAAGAGGCTTGGATTAAATGTTAGGATGGGTGAATTGCTCAGAGGGTAGTGAGGCACAGAAACAGGCTGCCCTGAGAACTTGTGGATGGCCCATCCATGGAAGTGTTCAAGGACAGGTTGGATGGGGCCCTGAGCAACTGGATTTAGTGGGTGGCATCCCTGCCCATGGCAGGGAAATTGGAACTAAATAATCTTTAAGGTCCCTTCCAAACCAAGCCTTTCTACAGTTCTATGATTCTGTGGTTCTCTGGAGCTATTTTTAGCTCAAAGTACAATAACCAACTTGATCTCCACTTCCTTCTGGTATCACAACAGGATTGTCTTCCCACATTAGCAAATGACATTTGATTTCTCTACACATCTTCCTACACTTACATGCTTTCATGTTATTCTGCATTTACTTTGGAAATAAAGCAATGCAAAACTTCTTTAATGGGATATGTATTTATCATGACTATTTTCACTATTTTTTTTTTCTTTAATCGTGTAATTGCCACACTAACTGGACTACCTGAGGATTAAGATATTCTCAAGGTACCTTTTTAACAGTATCTTCTATTTAAGTAGGATACTGAATGTCTGCTTGTGGAAATACTTGGTTTTATTCTGCTCTGGAAGTTCTTTTCTATTCCAAAGGATGAAAAAATTTAAGACTGTGTGTACTAGAGTACTTAGATTTCAAAATATTAAGCACTAAATTAGGTGTCCAGGATCTCAAGACAATGAAGCATTAGATACCTCCAGTAAGGAGTCACTGACATAAGCAAAGAAGGTTTTACATTAAAAAATAGGAAATGCTGAAATGCTGATATTCTTATATTTTTAAGGAATGTACCCACTGCACTTCAGCTTTAGGAGGGAGCTAAACTTACATACAGATTTAGATACTTCTACCAGTCCAACCAATGAGATTGACTATCAAATGACTAAAAGCTGTTTACTAAAATCCTTGCAAAGAAAATAAGTTCTTTCATCCATCAGGAGAAAGTCATTAGAATATGTGGGAATTGTTGAAATTCAGAATGTGAATATAAGTTTTTTACTAACAAAGTAACTTTATTGTTAGTACTTCACATGGTAGGAGATATTAAAATATGTGTTTCTGTGAATGAGCCCATTTATCATCACTTTAAATATTTTAATATTTTACTTCTCTTACTTTAAGTGCATAAAACACAGATTAAAACAGTCTGTTATAGACCTACTGCATTTATTCTCCATTTTGCTTCATGCCAGTTCTCATTGTTAATTTTCCTTCACCCATAAAAACTGATCTCAAGGAAAATTTTAATAATCTTCATATAAAACTTGGCTCAAGAAGCATTTCATAGAACAGAATAGTATATTTATTTACAAAAGTCATAAGTGGACTAGCAAATGGTTGGAATAACAAGTTTACAAAGTTTGATGATGTCCATGAGAAGCTGTAGAAAGATTTCTTAATAATTATCACTCTAATGCAGATGACATTCAATGCCAATAAATTACAAGTGTATGAGGAAAGAGTACTCTGAAGTGGGTATTGCCTCTGTAGGAAAACCTAAAGAGAAAAGTTACTATAATTCTTTGAAGACTGCTCAGTATCTATAAAGAATAACAAAAATGTAAGCAAAAACCCCAAATATTTTGCAGTTAATACAGCAAGACAGAATAAAACATGAAACTTTATTATACCAGAACATAAATTAATAACAGATATAAATATTTGGCAGTTAATCTCTGAAAGTAAAGAATATTATTGGATAGGTATAACCATAGAGGGCTGTAACTGAAAAGAAATGGGATAACTTCAGCTATAGTGTGAGTTCCATGCAAATAGAAGCCACACAGATTCTTTGGCTTTGTTTGTCAAAAAGGGGATGCATCAAAGTCTTATTTGCACAGAGAAGGAGAGAAATTACTTATTCCCAGTTTCTCAAAAAGCAGGCAAGAACGTGGCAGGTTGCAAAGAAATGGTGAGATCTGGAGTTCATTATAACAAGACATGGTAAGCATGAAAAGTTTACATGGGTTCGAAAATTGATTGTACAAATTAATTGAGGAGATTCAGAGAAACCTTTGTCTCGAGCACATTAGACACAAATTTTAGAAGGTTGTGTCAGAAAAATTGTAACTGTCTGCTTTCCTTGTTCTGCTCTTTTTCCTAAACATTCACTTATAACTCAGTGTCAGAAATATTGGACACAGTCTCTGACAAAAAAAATAAAGAAACCTCTTGATACCAGACATATGTTCTATTTTTATTTGTTTAGCTGTGAGTCATCTGCACTGTGATAACTGTTGAGAATGGGCCTCATGGGCTCTTTCAGACACCACTCAGGATATAAATTTACCTGTTACTTAGGTAAGGATTTGTTGCCAGGGAGCAGTAAGAAACAGCAGCTCTGAGGACAGGTCAAAGCCAGCTTGTCCTGTGCCCCCACCAAGGAGCACAGTCCAATGGGTATGGGCACAACAGGCAGTTCCAGATGTTGGTAATAGGTCCATCAACAGATGCAAATATGGCAAGTGATGACCCAGGTCCAGAGGATATCCAAAGACCCAAGTTCAGAGCAAAGTAGATAAGGTCTGGGACATAAAAGTGAGGTAATGTAACTCAATGTGCCTTAGGAAAAGAACTTCAGGCAATAACAACTTATCTCCCAGTTCAGATGTGATAGGTGACAACTCATAGCATGGCCTCAGGTGCTGGCTCTAGATATTAGCTCAGGCCTTTGTCCTTGCAAACTTGTGCATCTCATTCCATTTTATGCAGAGTCCATAAAAGAACAAAAGGCTGGATTTCTGTCTTGCAACGTACATATGCTAAGTATTTATCTGAACACCACAAGTATATAGAAGTATGAAATCACAGTAGCATTTGGCATTGATATAGGTTTACTCTGAATTTAAAAATTAATCAAAAAACTTTTTCTGCAAACACATGGAGGTATTAGTAAAACTGACACTTCAAAGACTACTGACAGCTAAAATTTAATTTAGTTTCTATAATGTCAAGAATGAGTTGCCTTACATCTAAATAGACCATAAGAAATCATCTTAAACTTGAAGGAAGCCATATGTAATCTTTTTGAGAAGAGGAAATGAAAATCAAATTCTCAGTTCTAGTTCAATTGAAACATCCCAGGCAAAGGTGACAGAATAGATAAAACATTTATATTAAAAAATGCCATGTTGCCTGGAGCTTATTGATAAATGCTGCTTTATTAGACTCAGCTATTCCTCAAGATAAACGCGTACAACTTTCATTGATTTCCTTCAGCTTATATTTTGATAATCATTCAGAGTACCAGTACAACGTGACATTTCATGCTACTGAGTCAAATTGGTCTTACTGAACAGTTATAAAAACTGTGGAATCACTGAATCATTCATATTGGAAGGAACCTTGACAAGTCACCCAATCCACCTTCCTTCTCAAACAGAGACAACTCTAAATTCAGACAAGAGATTTAGAACCTTTTTTTAAAAGAGCCTTGAGTTACTCAAAGAACTTGGATTTTTTGGGCAAACTATACAAAAGTTTACTAAATTTGATAGTGATTTTGTGTTGTTTCAGTTTTATTGGTTTGGTTGGTTTTATCCTAGTTAGCTCTCAGAACTTCTTCTGTTTCAATTTATGTCCCCTGTCCCTGGTTCTTTCATTGGGTACCTGAGTAGAAAGCTTGGCTCTATCTCTTTGGCTACCTAGCCAGCCTTCTGATACTAGTAGGTATCAGAAGGCTGCTCTTTACTGTTCCTGTACATTTTTTTTTTACTTATTCAGACAAAAAAAACCCTGATTAATTCCAGTAAGACAGAATAATGTTTTTTAATTTGACCTGTTGAAAAGTCCTGCTAGCTCAGGAGCTGTTGGCCACCTTTGTTGCCAAGGCACTGCTGGCTCCTGCTAATCCTGCTGGCCACAAGCACACCCAGGTCCTTTTTAACAGTGGCTCAGCCAGCCTGCCCCAGCCTGGGCCACTGCTCAGAGTGCCACATCTGCAGTGCAGACTGCAGAGAAGGCTGTGGCTGCCAATTTTCCTGTGGTACTTTCTCCAGTCACTGATAGGAACTGAGCCCTGTGGTGTATTAGCACCATTGTAATTCCAGAATTTAGAAATTTATTTTTATTACTATTATTTTTGTTATCTAACTTTTTTATCTTTATTCCTTGTTTTGTCAAAGTCAAATCAAACAAAGCATGTACACATATACACACACACTTCATTTCACCTTCAAAACCCTACGATTGTATTTTTAAAGTTGTCATTAACGTTTTTTGTGACTATTGTTCTACTAAGTGTAATAAAATGTGTACCTCAAAGGAGGAAGTGCAGAAAAAAAGACAGATTGTTGCTTAAAATAACAAATTATCAAGGAGAAAGATGCCCCAAAATCTTTTGATGAAATGTTATATCTAGTAAGAAAAATGGTAAAAGTACTATTAACTCTGATGATAGTTATGATTCCATAAGGTCTGTGTCAACCTTTTGCCACAGTAAAATATTATCTTGGGAAGCAGCCAGTAGAGACTTTTCTTCTGCCTAATGCTCATAGGGAAGGACTCAATAAGCTAACCTAAACAATGCCCTCACATAATGAGGAGCAGCTGGACCTTGTAAAAAGGTGGCTCTACTTCAAAAGCAGCCTTCCTTAATGCAGAAGTCATGTCCCTGTACCTGTCCTGAGTATGCCTTCTGACAACAGCCAAAACTAAAAGCTCAAGAGGAGAAGGCTGGAACATTTTCAGTTTAAAAAAAGAAACTTGACTGGCAGGAAATTACTCTAGTTTTAGGTCAAAGTTTCCATAAAAAATTTATTTATTTTTGTTGATGTGTTTTGAAGTATTTTTTAAAAAATTCTTTATTATTACACGCTTTGGACATATGTATTTGTTTATGTAGATTATAACATCCACATTAATGCTAGGAAAGCGAAAAAATATCAAAATCAAGAGAAATATTTAAAAACAAATCAGAGACAATCAAGCTATAAATCAAATATTTGCCTGTGATGTTTTACCAAATAAGAGGCAGAAATGTAACTTCACTTCCCATTTGGCATCCATATTTCCTGTTAAGCATCTAACCACTTTCACATAACCTCAGAGGTTCATCATCCTTTATGAGTCCTTTTCTCTTTGTCAGCAGTTACCTGATATTGCTGCTACAATCTATATAACTAAAGAGACTCTGATGACACAGCTGCTGCAGAAAAAGGTGGCTGCCGTGATTATGTTAATGAGATAACTAATTTCTTGCATAAACATTAAAACTGTTGCACTGCTTCATGTGTCACTAGCTGGGTTGATGAAATATCTTAAACAAAATATAAAAATGTTCTTAACTCAGTTGTTATTTATTTGTATTTCAGTAGCTGTTTTTTATTTGTATTTCAGTAGCACCTACAAGACACAAAAAGCTGAGACCTCAGCCAAAAATATCCTGTTTTCCTAAAAAAAACTATATAATCAGACAACAGGACTTTAATCCTTCCCTCTGTGTACTCTTCTACCCCTCTACCTCACTTTTATAAAACCCCAGCTGGAATACTGCTTCCAGCTGAGGTCCCCAGTCCAAAAAAACATAGACCTGTTGGAATGGGTTCAGAGGAGAACCTGAACATTATCAGAGGGCTAGAGCACTTCTCCTGTGAAGAAAGGTTGAGAGAGCTGGCATTGTTCATCTTGGAGAAGAGAAGGCTCCAGAGAGAGAATTTTGTGGGCTTTCATTGTATAAAGGGAATTATAAAAAAGGCAGAGAAAGACTTTTTGCAAGGACCTATAGTGATGGAACAAGGTACAATGGATTTGTTCTGAAGGAGGGTAGATTAAATATAAGGAAGATATTTTTTTACAACAACAATGATGATACCCTGGAACAGGTTGCCCAGACAAGTTGATCCATCCTTGAAATTGTTTAATATGAGGTTTAACAGTACTCTGAACAACCTGATCTAGTGGAAGGTGTCCCTGCTCATGGCAGGTGGATTGGAACTAAATGAACTTTAAGGTTCCTTTCAAACCAAAGAGTTCTATGACTCTATGATGCTATGAAAGAATGAAGAATCTGAAATTATTGAAACATACTTTCAATACATATATTTAGAGGTATTGAATACAAGACCTGATTTTAAAAAGTATATTTTAAAATATGTTTCTGCTTACATTTCCTTACTTCCTTTCTGCTACTTAAATTTGATTTGTGGGCCCTAAAGGTGGAATTCTACATTTTCAGAATCACTATGGGTTTAGACATTTCTATGGGAGAGTTCAAGGTCTTTTGCACTGTTTCCTCCTCCTACTAGCTTAGTCCTGAGTATATGAGATCTAGAGGAACTGAAATAAACAGATTCTGTCATTTAGGATCATAAAATTCCTATTTTGTCCAATTTATAAAGACAGCTGAATTTAAAAAAAGTTAAAGTTCCAAAGCGCTCTTTACATCTAGACTATTTACTAGTATGATTAGTAATTTTTCCAGCTGAGACTCTTTCCCTCCCTATTAAATAATTGAACATTCAATGGGACTGAGAAGGAGAAGGAGAAACTGCAAACCTGATTGTACAGGCTTGTTGTTTGGTGTTCTCCTTTGGGATACAGAAAAGTCAGGTTACAAGTCTCTGCTTCAAAATCTGGTTTAATTATTTATACAAAGAGAAATAGGTTCAATTGTATACCGAGAGAAGTTCACACTAGGATATCCAATATCTTGATGATTAGGGTTCTCCCATGGGATACTGGAAACTTCTCTTTCCATTCCTATGCCAGTGAATACTTAATAATTTATACACAATGAAATTGCTTCAAGACAAACTCACAAAAGATGATCCAGTACCGCAAAGATTAGAATACTTATTTGCAATTAAAACAGACCTGATTTCAACCCTCTCATCAAATCAGAACTCCAAATCAGCAAGCACAAATGTTTGGAAACAGATTCTTCTCTCCTAATGCTTTGAACTCTGAACTGCAGAGTAAAATAAAGAATTTTGTTGGAGCAGAGGATTCTTGAGACAGCTGAACTGGAACTGGATATTTTTTTTCCTGAAGAGGATACTTTATTGTGAATATATAATGCCAAGTGTTCTTGATACCTGCCTTAGAGTGCTCCCATATCTTGGCATTCTTGCTTTGTGAACAGCTGTTAGCTTGGTGTGAATCTTACTTGTAGAAACCTTGTTTTCTGTACTATGCATAAGAAGTCTGGCCTCTAAATTTGGGACCCAAGGTCATAGCAGATTGCAGTGTGCCTAAAGGTTAGAAATGCTAAAATCCAAAACTAATCAACTTCATTCCTATGTACAGAGAAGAGAAAATACTCATTTCTATCCAAATTGCTTGTACATCTATATCGCAGAAGAAACAAGGCTACTTCAAAATGTATAGCAGCACAGACAAAGTCCAGTCAGCCCCCAAAAGAATATTTTATTTAAATCTATTCTTTGTGTAATGATATGAAAATGTTTAGCAACTAAAATTTCTTTTAAAATTGTATAAAAATACAAAATAACTTGTAGAAAAGCTATGCTTGTTCTGACCTGTTATGGCTCACTTAATACTTATAGCCTTTATAAAATAGATTTATTTATATATTATTTGCATATTTATATATGCATCTACATATATTCATTAGCATATAAGGTAAATTAAAGCACCAATAACCTTGTTAAACACTGGAACACTAAAAAAACCCCACCTTTTTTCTTGACTAATGGTGAAATACATTTCTCTAGGGAATATTAACTTCCGAGGGTCAAAGTAATAGTATTCATGAGTCAATAAAAGTCAGGTAACTTAAATATTACTTAAATATAAATAAGGCCTATAAATTTTTTTGATTTTCTAAATGAAGATATTCGATAAGCACTCAGAGCAAAACAGGAAAAATGGAAATTTAAGCACTATCAGTATGAAAATGTGACTACAATTTCATAGAGAAGACCTTGGATTTGAATTTACATTACTGTTACAGAACAAAATGGAATTGCACAGAAAACTATTATTCAAAATCATCACTATCAATATCATTGTAAATAGTAAAAGGAATAATAAATATAAAATGTGCATCAATTTTTTTCATTTCTAGTAGGTGTATCTGAAACTCCAAAGTGAAAGAAAAACTGCTTAAAAGAAACTGCCAATTTTAATACCTCCCCTGAGCAATGAAATTATTTACTCAACAACAATAAAAGTTGAAATCTATCACCGTGAAACAAAATGTATAATCTACACTGAGAAAGGAAATAATTGTAGCAGTAATGATAGTAATAGTAGTAATAATGTTTCCACCCACAAAATGTATTTTCGCCTTACTATCACTAAAAAAAAAGTACGCAACACTTGCTTATAGGGAAAAAAAAAGTGCTTTAATTTGACATATTTTTCCTTTTTACATGCCTGTTGTGTTATGTCATAAGAAGTGTACAGCTCTTCTCTTTCCAATTGGTCTGTCACACCATTTTCAATCTGCATGTGTATCTCATGCTTTGATCAGCATAAAGGTAAAAAATTAAACTGGAGTACACAAATAATTAAAGGTGGATGTGATAGCAATGCTCACTATTATCACATCAATTTTCAAAGAAGGCTGTGTCAGAACATATTTATAGTGCTCTCATTTAAATCTTTTATTGTGCAACCTCCTCCCCATGCAGGAGCTATTCATTTTATTGTCACTTGCCAGGCAAACAGCAATTGAAATACCTAAAACACCTGTTTATACATCTCACCAATATGTACTCAGAACAGCCTGCAAAGGGTTGTCTGAACTGAACACATTCAGTGTGAAATTGCCTAGAATAAATGGATGAAGATGAGGGTAAATATTGGCATATTATGGCATTTTATTAGCAGATTCAGGCAGCCAAATCTATTGCTTTCTGCATTCTTAGACATGTGAACAAAATCCCCTGAAAATGTGTCAATATTTCTTTTAAACTTTTGAATAGATCTTGAATAGAGTTAGAATATGGCCAGTAGTTCATACTATCCTTACAAAAACCTACAACACTTAATCTTATGCAAAACTTAAAGGGAGGTTTATATCAAGTGATTGTTAATTATCTAAAACTAGAATGTACTCAGTATTAGTCAAATAAATCACTTTTTACCACCCTTCAGAGTTTCATAAATAGACCTACTAGAGCAAGGACTTTCTGGTGTCTTTTGTACAGCTCAAGACTTATGTCAATTATTACTGTATGGGGAAGGTGTTCAAGAAGCGATTTCTGCCTTTAAAAAGAGAGAGAGACTACACTAGATCAAAAATTTTGAATAAATACCATAGTTTCAAATTAAAAATTGCCACAAAAAATTATCTTCCTTTGTTCCTTCTTCCTGCCTTGATCCAATCCCACATCATTCTTCAATGACAAAATTATTTTAATATGTTTCTGCCTACTTGGTCACCTGTTGCCGTGAAAGTCTTGAAACTCTCTGAGATATGAGAGCTCACTGTGCCTGACAGATTTCCTCCAGAATTCCTCAGTCATATGGCTATGGCTTGCTTTGGCTGGGGAGTACTATTAAACAGCTATTGAAAGATAAACATAGATAGATGTCTTTCTTGGCAAAAGCAGGTAATAAAATCCTTATGCTCAGTCGGGTTAGTTGTGCTGAGCATTGTGTCTGTAATCCTGTCAGGCAGCATAGATAAGTAAAGAACAAGACCTAATGAGAAACATGGAAACATAAACAGAACTTTTCAATCAAAAATATAAAAATAAAAAATATTAATTTTTCTTATGACAGAATATTCTGGGTTGAATATTTTGGAATTGGACAGGTAGTTTATATGAAATTACATTTATATGAAGCACAGTTTTGAAAATGAGCATCACTTGGAAATAACAGCAGCCTTCTCTCTTTGTGGCTAATGATGTAAAGCATGGAAGAAAATCAGTCTTTTACTTTCCCAGGTTAAGGAAAGGGCAAATCTTCATCAAGAAAAACTTGCTTAAATCTGTGGTTTGGCAGAGACAGGCTAATAGTGTTTAACAATCCAAATCATGTTCATTCTTTAAACTTTCCAATAGAAACTGTACTTAACATCTCAAAGTAAAGGATATGGGAAGCTATTATTCATTAAGAATTGATGTCCAATGCACAGTTCAAAGAGCGGTTTTAACTTGAGTTTGAGATTTTGATTTTTTTACTTAAGGCAACTTTTTTCCATCAGTAAATTGGTGAAGTCATCAATTTAAAAAGAAAAAGAGAGAGGAAAATGGAAATTAAACAAAGAAAGCTCTGGTCTAAAAGGTAAGATTAAAAAAAAAAAAAAGGGAACTTGTAGAGAATTTAGTAAAATTGTTTCCTGTTTTAAATGTTTTCTAAATTATTGTCCTAAACAATTCCTCTAAAAGTTTGAATTATGATATACACACACAGACTGAAAGTCACAAAAATATTGCAATGAAGAATCTTAAGCCCTATGATTCATTTTATTATGAAATTGTACAGAAAGTTTAAATGGGCATGAGAAATACTGAAGTTAGTGGCTTTTAACTTCAATGAATTATTTATTGATTGTGTTATGAAAGTTAAGGAGACATCTTTGTTCCAAGAAAGCCTACATGAAAACATGTTGAAGGACATTTTCAATTGTAATTTTAGAAAAAATTCTGAAATTTATCTTCTCATATGAATATTTAACTGTTTCTATTGCACAATCTCTCTATTTAGAGGTCAGCATACAAAACATCCTTCCTTGTGTGTGGAGAGAATGATCATCGCAGCTGCTATGACCATTTATGTTCTCTGGGCAATCTTAGCTGGTTTCCTTCACTATACCTCAAAAGACCAAATGTTGAACCCATGTAAATATTGCAGATTGATAAATGAATGCCAACCACAGTTATGTAAGTGCTTAACAGTTAATTGTTTCACAAGAGCATAATGTATTTTGATAAAGTAGAAGTTGTGCATTTTTTTAGGTGTGAGGGTAATTACTCATAAATAAGACTGGCAGAATTCACCCAAAAGATCTCCTGAGAGAGCTTCACAAACGAGACACGATCATATTGCATCTACCTTGCAGATGGCTATGGTGTGAACTTTCCACAACTAGATTAGATGGGATGCTTAGTATTCAGCACATAAAGTTGGTTTATAATCTCTATGATAAAGTTTTTAAGTCCTTCTTTGATGCAGTAGCCCAAATGTAGTACTGCTTAGGCCATTTGTGTATTTATATTTACTAACTGAATATTGAAAGTGAAATTGTTTAGCACTTAGGATGAAATGAGATTGAAACTATGCATTTGTGTTTATTTGATAATTCATCTCATGCATCAGTAACATCTTGTTTTAATGATATCATATGGCTCTATATAAGACATATATTATAAGGTATATGTATAAGATATATTCTGTGACCTATTTTCTTGTCCCAATCCTTTAAGAACCACTGTGAAGAGGGATAGTGAACTATAAAAATACGTTTTTGTAAGTGTGTTTTCTGTTTCAAATGAAGGCTTTTGGGATGTCTCATGTGTCCAGTATAAGTGTTATCTCTCAGTGTGAGAACTGAATCAAAATCAGCAGGAAACAGAAAACTTGCAATAAGAAACACTGTCAGGAACAAAGGAAACCAATAACAATTGACCAGTAGCTAATGAAAATGGATGGAAAAAAGGAGAAGAAAGAATTGACAAAAGAAGTTTGCTCATACTAAGGATAAATAATGAAGTAGCACTGTTTATCTTCATTTGGCTACCTATAAAGGGTTTAAAGGATAAACCCCCAATGCTGACATTGTAAAGAGAAAATGTGTACCCTTTCTAAAAGGGTTCTTGCTCTGTATGCAACATTGCCTCCTGCTGTGGAATCCTCTACTGTCTCTCTTCTTTTTCCACGTTAAAAGTTATTTTTTTCCCTATGTGTCATATACACCTCCTCAAAAAAATTCCAAAAAAACCAAAAAACCCCAACCCCAAACTAAATAACTAAGTAAACATGAATATTTTCTGGATTTGTTTTTGTATTTTGCAGTTAAAAAAAAAAAAAAAAAAAAAAAGTAGTTCAGCTCACAGATAATTTTGTAAATTTCCTTTTTGTCTATTCCGTTTTTAAAATTTCTCACCTCTCTTATCTTTCTAAACTTTTTATGATTATAATAAAGAAAGAATATGTTTTCTTTGTCTTCTAAACTGAGCATATTCTTCCAAACATCTAATTTAGCAATACTTCTGTTACTTAGGGTGCCAAGATCCACAGAAAAATCTGCAATTTTGCTTTTCCTTGCTTTATAATTTTATGGCTGCAAAAGATAAGTAGAAAAGGCAAACAATTGAATCACACACTTTTATAATCTACCAGCTGCTATAGAATTACTGTAGTACCTTTTTTGTTATTGCTATGCTCTTACTGTTCTTTCCTGATTTTAAATGACAATCTGTGATCGCAAAAATTAAGACATAAACAACATTTGAAATATGTCACCTGTTCCTCAAATATACATGAGAAGAAAAAGTGCACTGTGAACTAATATTCCTGTAGAAACACGGCATCTTCCTTGAATTACTCTAAAAATGTAATCATTCTTGCAATGACAGGAAAATGCCACTACCTAGGATTTATGATCCATATCTAAAGACCTGCTAAAGATCTCAGTGGTTTATGCTAGGTGAAAAATAGGTCCAAAACATGGATTAACCATGATTTTTTTTCTCTAAAAACTTTAAGGGTCTTGTCCCTCATGCTGGTTTTTGGCTGGGATAGAGTTAATTCTCCTCTTAATAGCTACTGTGGTCTACCAGGGGGAATGAATGAAGGTCTGGGTAGCTGTTCTTAGCTGTCAGCTGGGGTTAAACCATGACACCCTTGACAACTCAAAAATTAATCAGGTTTGTCTACTAACTGGTTTTGAGGTCATAATAATCGCCACAAAATGCTTCTGCTTAAATACAGGATAGGTGTCTATTCCCAGTGGAAATCTGAAATCACAAAAAAAAGTTATTTTTGACATACTGGGAATATGTTATCAGTTATTATCAAATCTTGTTTAGAATCACTTTTAAAAAGTAAAAATAAGCATCTGTTAAAATATGACTACTCTTGTGGTATGATTCATCTCACCTAGACTTCACTGTTAAATTCACACATTTCTGCTCCTAATGCCACAATGTATGTTATTCCAGTCCCTCAAGAAGCTACCTTCAAGAGATCATTCATCCTACCAAAGGGACACAGGTTAGGAAAGTATGAATCAAGATCTGGCAGTACCTGGGTTGCTTTGTCTACTTTGGAAGAAAGACAAATAAGCAGCTGACACAACAATGCAATGGCTAAAGATGTGACATGAGTGCTATTTCAAGTGGCTGTTCTACACTCCCATGAGAATCAGAATTTGCAAGATATTTTAGATGATATACAAATGCATGGGTGTATTGGAAATTGATTGGTCTTGATTTTAAATCACTAGTTAGTTTAAATTTCATTGAATGTTAAAAGTCAGCTACTGACTTTTCAATACATAGGTTTCTTCTTTCTCAGATTAAAAAATATGTATGTCCTGATCATTGATATGCAGTTGTAAATGATGCAATTTTGTCCTAGATTTATGCTTCAAGGTTTAGTTTCATTCATTTGCTTATGACTTGCATTACGTTGTATGGCAACTGCTGCTGTTTTTCAAAATAGTAATCATTAAAATCACATTACCTGGCATTATTTGAAGAAGATAATGCTATTAATATGCCAAGTGATAGTTTGCTAGCAGTAATTGAATGAAAACTGATTTCTTACTTTATTTCTGAAAGACAGCTCTAGGTTTTTGTTTATGACAATAAATCAAAACATTTCAAGAAATCCATGAAAATATTGTACTGTAAAAACTTCATAAAACCCAGCACAAATAGTTTGCAGTTTTCCTAAGTCAATAAAATAGTTTTCTGGTTCTATTCTGATCTACTATATCAAGACAATAAAATCTCACACAGAAATTCCCTCATTCAACCACTATCTTCTGCTTAGCTTTAGGGCATAGCTTTATGACATCCAGCTTGGATTTAATGTGGTCTGACTTACAACAAATCAAAACAAAGCAAATCCCCAAAGATATTTAACTTTAGACTGAACTTCAAGGATAAAATCATTAGTTCATGGAATGAACTGGACTTTTGCCACTGATGCCTTTCAGATTATCAGAGAAGATTTTGACATCCATAAAACCATGTCCCAAGTCTGAGAATCAAATGATGAAACATTTATGGTGGAACCAAATTGGTTCAAAGACCTGCTTTCTACTTCCTTCCGATTTACATATCAGACATACTGATAATTCTTCTGTAATACCCTCATAATCACTGAATTTTTTTTATATCATGAAAATTAATAGTGGCTTTTAAAACTCTGCAGAAGAACATCAGCTTTTACTAAATTTTATAAGGCTTTACTATACTAGCTGACTTATACAACACTGTGTTTTCAGCTGCTAATGAAACATACTCAGCATTTTTAAGCGAGAAGCTTTGAGACAGATTTTTTCTTTGTCTTTCCTGTGCTCCGTTTAGTGAATATTGATTTTCCTGTTCAGAGTTTCTAATGAACTGGAAGACAACCTATCTTCCTTTATTTACCTTTCTCTTCTATATGTACATTAGCATTCTTAAATTACACGTAGATATGTGTAGTGCAAAATATTATTTTAATTTAATTCAGGATGATTTGGAAATCCTTTTTAACAACAGAAAAAAGATACAGTAATCTTTTTTTTTAAACATAATTATTCTAATACTATATTAATTGTTAAAATTCAATGACTACCACTTTGGATTTAGTGTTTCTATTCCCTATACCAGCCAGCATTGAGGATATCTTTGTACTGTACCACAAACATTTCTGTAGTGCAGACATATGAGTTTATATTGCTAACTCAGATATTATTAGCAAAACATCATGAGCAGTCTGGATCTCAGTGAGGCACAAATGATCAGACAAGCTACACAAGAAATGCTGAATCCTGAGCTGTCACAAAATATAGAGAGATGTATCCCAAGTCACCATTTTAGCTCTTGCCTTGTATATTTACTTCAAACCAGCAACATGGCAAGGGCAAATGCATATAAAGAGATAACAAGAAAGCAAAGCTGCTTACTGGTGTAGGATCTGTATAAAAATAATCTGTTGTATTATAGAATCTCAATAGTATTTTCAGAAGTCAATGCTGTCAAGAAATACAAATTTTGTCTGTTATTTAATGTGAAGAAAATGCTGACATTTCCAGAAAATGGAAATTCCAAAAGTGTTTAAGTTCGTAATGCATTCAAAATTTTATTTATTCACTGGTAGAACTTAATCCTGAGATTATGGACAGACATCACTATCTGAATTACTCTAATGGTAAATAAAATCAAAACACTAATAAATATTAAATAGAGCAAAGAAACTTCAAGCTTTAATTTTAGTAAGCTTCAGTATATTATTCACCTCAAATAAAACAAAAACGTGGAGATTGGAAAGCTATTTGTATTTCTGTATTTTTTGTTTCAATAGAAAAGAGAGAGAGAAACTTCAAAGTAGAAGAAAGATTTTTGGGGACAAACCCTAAAGAAATGAAAAATATATCACTAAAGAAAATCAGAGTCCTGAAGACAAGTACTGCTGTGTTTGTTTCACATGTACTTCCACAGTCAGAACAATACCTGATAGAGCATGTCCTTAGCTGTCATCTTCATGAAACCAATTCCAGGCACAAAAAAATGTCATTTTTTTAATAGAAATAGTGGATGACAAGTACTGAATTTTGAAATAAAGGAAATAGATGTATTTTAGCTTTAGTTTTTTGGGGTTTTTTTCTATTTTTGTCTTCTTTGGACAGTAACAGGAATATAAGAAACTAATATTTGAATATCTTGTACATTTTTGATGCTATTAACTTCAAGAAAAGAAGTGACCATGCTTACCTTATGTGTCTATCTAAAAAGAATGTATCAAGCAATTTCAAAAAATGGCTACTTGAACTTTGTCCTAATGGGATGTCTTTCTACACAGAGAACACATTTTGGTTTTAGACACACAGGAGTTTCCTATTATTGCCAGTGTGAAATCAGTGCTGCACAAATACAGGAGGAGTACTTTTTAGCTCTCTGAGTATTTAAAATATCACCATTATTGTGCAGTTTACACACATCCAGAGTTAGGCATTTTTTTTTTGGCAGTAGGCATTGTCAAGATTACAAGATTATCACTAGGTCCCTGAGGTCCCTCTACTTCTTTTGTCAGTCCTAATACTTAGAGAATTAATTACTAAATTTCCTAAGGAAACAGGTTAAGATATTTAACTTGAATTTTAACTTTCAAAACATGCATGTAATTTAGTTTGCAGGTTTCCTACTTAATTAAAAAATCATCAGTATATAATTTCCATTATGTTGTACTTAGATTTATTCAACAAATCTTCCACCAGTCATTAAAAAGTGAAGAGAAAAGACCAAAATTCCAGCCTGCAATACATTTAGTGCCAGGAATTCAAAATATGCCATTACTAGATCCAATGAGAACTTTACAAGGTTAAAACCCATAAATCACAGCCATGGCAGGGATCCCATATCCATCAGAATTTGCACATGGAAATGATAGTTTGGATATGCATATCTAGTTATAACATTTTAAAAAGACAAAAAAAATGGAAATTCTCTTCCTAGAATTCATCAAAACACCTCATATGTGTTATATGAAGAATAAATTCTTTGGAAAAATCACATATTTAACATTAGTCTTCACATTAATAACTCAAAGCTTAAAACAACATGAAATTGCTCACACCATGAGATGAATAGCTAAGATACTTAGATGAACAACTGCTCTACACATTTATCCATTAATGCATGTTCCATTGGGCTGTTTTAGATTATTAGAATTAATATAAATTATTTATATTTATATAAATAGAAATATATTTATTGGAATTAATATAAAATAAGAAAAAAATTTGTGTGTCAACTTTCCAATTAAGAAAACAAGCACTCTTCAAAACTTCCTTTTTTCTTGAAAATGTTCTGAAATCCTGCGCCACAATCTTTTGTAATCTCAGTGATGGTTGCAAAGTTGTCAAAGATAAAAAAAAACCAGAAAGAAACAGGTTTGAAAGCCTTACAATGGTGTTTTCATACCAGCATCCATTGGTTTTTTTCCCCAAAATGAATGAGAGCTGCTTGCAGTATTTTTATAAGCTTTGCCAAAACAGAGTATAAATGTGCTTATGTTACAGTCAGGCAGACAAGAGGTGAAGTGTAAAGAAAAACCATATGTTTTCTAGGACAATACAATTTATTGACTTCTAGAATATATGATAAAAATAATAAAAGGGAGAAGCAAAAAAGAAAGAAAACTCGGAAGTTTGTTAAAATGTTTTTGCTCTCTGTCAATATAAGAAACTTGTGACTGTCTTGCTATGAAGAGCTTTCCTGTTGTTTGGGTGAATAATCTGAAATAATTAGTCAATAGACTAACAACTAAAAGTTGTTTGGATTTTTTTAAAATTAAATACAAGCTTACACATTTTTTATTAATTATTTAAAAATTTATCAACATCACATCCATGTGGGAAATATCTCTGAAATCAGGACAAATTACTTGACTCTGTTCTCTTTTTTCTTAACATTTTGTTTTGTGAAACAATAAACATCACTCTCATATAGCATCACAGACTACATAAACAACATACCTTGCTCCTCTTCCATTATAACATCACATACAACTTATTTTACTATTTTGATATTCAGAAATTTGATTCTAAAAAAATTGCAACTGTTTTAAGTTCATTCTCTGAACATTATCCTGCAAATGAATAATTGGAAAATTTGTGAACAGAAACACAAATTAGTTTACAAATTATATAAGGGAGTTTATTCAAAAATATAAACTAAAGTTTGATTTTTTGTCAGTATGCAATTGCTTTGTTATATTGTGTGCACAATTCATTTTGAGAACTACACTGCAGTTATGAGTCAACAGCTATTAACTTTTCTATTTTTCAGTTGTTTCATTGTAAATTTTAGAGACTTTCTTATGAAGAAACAAAAGTCTGTTTAATTTTGGCATATATGATTCTTTTTCTAATACTCAGAAACTTCAAGTACTAGTAAGTAACACAAAAAATATTATTTTTCTACACAGTAATGAGACCACTTCATTGAAAAGAATACCAGTGTTTTAATTTTTTTGCTTGTTTTGGGGACAAATTTAGCATTTGTTGTTAGTTTTCTAGTTAAGATTTATTGAGCAGGATCCAATGCAAAATGTTTTCAAACACTGAGGCTTGAAATTATTAGTATTTGACAATATTGAAACTGGTGCAAGAAAAAAAAAAAAAAAAAGAATATACAGAATATTCTCACAGGCTGCTAAGATTATTGGATAAAATATCATCCATAAAGCAATATGAAAACATATTTTTTTATTCAGGATCCCAGTTGTTCTGTTACTCCCAATGAAGCTTTGTTAGGTCAGATGCCTTCAGCAATAACCATTGCCTGTTTCAGTGTCAGCAAAGGCTGTGCAATTCCTGTGGCCATAAAGGCTTTACAGTATTGCAGTTAACAGCAAAGGTTAACCACAAGGTTTTAACAAATTTGCTATCTGCAGTTAACAGCAAAGGTTAACCACAAGGTTTTAACAAATTTGCTATCTGCCATTGTGTTTGTACTGTTGCACATCATCGAATACCGAAGAGCTTTCTACCCGAGGCAATGCTGCCGGCTCATTTGGCATGGCAGACAAGTGACTTAAAGAGTCAACAAATAACATCACGCAACATGAGTGACCTATACAACAGAAATTTAAATTTGTAAGAGAAAAGTCTTTTGCTTCACTAGGCTTTGGATTCACTGAAGGACACAATGTAGAGGCTATCATGGGAAACAGAAATAGATACATGTTGCAAATAGTGACACTAAACAATAAAACATTTACGTATTTTTTAACTACACTTATATGACACTCTTAGCTGAAAAATATTCACCTGTCTATTCCCTTTATTGAGCATATCTGTGAAATTTAGTGTATAAATATTCAATATCATTGCATATTTACCTTAAAAATTATTGCATAAATCTATATTAATCAATGCATGAAATCAGTCTGGCTTAATCTTCATCTGTATTTCAATGTCTTGCCTCATGAAGTGTAAGACAGAAGCCTGCATGCTACTGACATATTCAGTTCAAAGGATCATGCTAGTCCTCTCTAACAACAAGGAATGCTAATAGAGTTAATCATTAAGAGCTTTTTGATAGGGTCAACTGCAACTATGGAACGGGAAGAAGAATGTTAGTTTACATTTAGGATACATTACATTGCAATTAGCCACATATTAGAGCATCAGCAAGGGGCATTCGCAAAAGTGATTGAACAACAGAATTTTGCTGAACAACAGAATTTTGCTGAAGCATCCACAATTTCTTCTATGCAGAGGCTTTTTGACAAATTCTTAGATCAGTTTGACCCTTGACACTTCTCACTTGAAATTGCAGTTTATAAGAAGAATACTAAACATTTTTTATCACTTTCCATTTTTTATTTAAGTTGAAGGTATATTAGTTTAACATTTCAGATGAAATATCACAGTGCTAGCTTTCATATACAGGTGCATCCTTTTTAGCATATGCTCAGAGAATGGAAGGTTTTTTTTAAAAAAACTTTAAGACTTTCCATTTGTTCAGAGTTAAAATTTATATTCAAATTGATGAAAATGGAGAGCCATAAAAGGAAGAATGAAAGGAAGGAAAAGTGAAAATTTAAAAACTAAGCTCAGTTATTATTTTATATTATTTTTCCTCTTTTTCCTCTCATCTTATGAGAAAGAATGCATCAGAAAATGTCTCTAGTGTGTCCTTGGTTTTGTGGAAAAGTTACTATAAATAGATTGTACTTCAATATTTTTCCTGAAGTTGAGTTTGATACCTTAGGTTTTAAGTTTTTCTGTTCTGCTTTGGTGTGCAGCTTTATCTTTATCAAGTGTTACTAGGATCTTTTCACCGGGTGGTGAAGACAAAACAATCCTATTCCAGCTGGAGACTCAAACTTCAAACTTCAGGCCAAAAGCATAAACAACTTGAAAATATTAGGGCAGACAAGCAAGCAAGGAGGATGAAACGCCATCATTTGAAGCCATTAATTGGACA
The DNA here is from genome assembly GCA_013397555.1 of Urocynchramus pylzowi. Lineage (NCBI taxonomy): Eukaryota > Metazoa > Chordata > Aves > Passeriformes > Fringillidae > Urocynchramus > Urocynchramus pylzowi. The sequence goes on along the minus strand of VZRH01001693.1, from coordinate 1,019,854 downwards.
GTTAACCCTAAATGCAAATGGTCTAAAACTTATTAAAAATGTGAGATCTCGAGACCAAGCCCTCTTTTGCTTCCATCTTGGAGCCATCTGGGCGGAGCCACAACTGTGGCGGGTACTGCCAGGGTGTGGCCTTTGAAGTCACTTCAATAAATATCCACTTCATTCCTCTTAACTCCATCTAGCCTCTGTTCCAGCTCCTTAAGGCAGCAAGTTCATTGCTCATTCTACTGTCTTCCAGGAGAGCAGTGTCTGCAACGGCTCTTTTAAAGGCTATAATGAAGAGTACAATGTCAGTGATGTGCCTTGGGATGTCCATTAGTGCAAAAGCTCAAATCTGCAAAGTGCTGTGGAAGAAAGGACCTATTTGTACTGGAATAATGCTTGCAGCACTCAGCACATGCCTAAGAGTACTCAGCACCTTGCTGAATTATCCTAGTGGTCAGAAGATTAAATAGGATGAAAAAAGGCATCATCTAGCACATACACTCTCTGCAGCACTAAGTACTACCCAGCTGCTATTAAACAGAGAATTTTGCTCTTTTGTTTTGGAAGAAAATATCGGGTTTTTTGGTTCTTTGAACTGGCTTCTGTGTTTCTTTGGCAGAAATAAGGCATTAAGCAGTGTAATTCTTCTAGCACTAGACAAATGTAGCAAAATTAATTCTATGTTCCATATTTTTCAATGAGAAAAAAAATTGAGTCTGTTTTTGTTCCTGTATATCCTCTGTCATCTAAAACATGTGATAAGCATTGAAAAAGCAAGATAACTATATATTTGGCTACCAATCAAAAGAATTTAGCAATCTACTTTACAAATTCTGGATAACCAGTGGATGGTTAAATGAGGTTATTGAGTACTCCACTAAGTTCTTGGGACACTGCTCTCAAGTTCTTATTTAAATGGTAGATATTAGGTAAATAAGTAAATGTGTTTATCACTACTACCTTTGCAGTCCTATGCCATTTACAAGGTGTATTCAGGTAATTGAAATGCTGTGTGTTCTTAAGTAACATGTAGAGTCTGAGTTTAATCTTTGCTTTCAATACTCAAGTGGCTGCTGAAAGAAGATTTTGGGTTTACATTATTCTAAAGAGTAATGGCAACTTCAATCCTTGATTAATCCTGAATCCTAATTAGAAAAA